>JAJAGP010004427.1:0-50202 GCA_025084515.1 Ancistrus triradiatus | reverse complement strand
GAGCTGTGCAAATCCACAAGATGGCGACTACATTCTTAGATTAGATTAGATCAGTTTATTTGTACTGTTCACATGGAAAGACAGAAACACACAATAAACTTATTGACAGACCGATCAATGGAGGATGCATTAAGCACCTGTCAAAAAGCTTCAAGTGCTCTATTTGATCAATTTTGTAATAAAAGGTTATCTCTCTCTCTCTCTCTCTCTCTCTCTCTCTCTCTCTCTCTCTCTCTCTCTCGTGTGTGTGTGTGTGTGTGTGTGTGTGTGTGTGTGTGTGTGAGAGAGAGAGAGAGACAGAGACAGAGAGAGAGAGAGAGAGAGAGAGAGAGAGAGAGAGACATTCATTTGTTATTTTCTCCTAATCACAGGTGCAATGTGAACTTTCGTCTGTGGGGGTAGCAAGAGGCCATGTCAATATGATTTTAGGTAGGCGCACCTCTAATGACGAGAAATTTTCTAAAACCTCAATTGTAGAGCCAAGACTCAATTGCTCCATAAGAAAAAAGGATTTTTATAAGATTTGCTCAAGCACATCCTGTAAACTGTTGTTGTTGTGCAATGGAATATCGGTGTGTGTGAACTAGGAAAGGCAACATGTTAGATCATGTAATGTAAGCTCTCTCGTGTTGAGAGAGAACTTGTGCTGATGTTCTGGAGCATACTTGGGGAGTTGATGCACGGATGTGCAGCTGTTACAGGAAGTTTTCAGACCTTGGAGTACACACTGGTGGAATTCATGTACAATGAGCTAATCTGAAGTACCCCAGAGGAAAAAGACTATGATACACCCTTACAGCTGGACAGAAGGGAGAACACTCTCACTTTTAGCCTTGATATTCGTAAATACATACAAAGAAGAAAGCAGAGCAATAGAATGTGTACCCACATTTCTTCTTCCCCATTCTGATGATCGGTTTCAAATGCAATGGGGCATCCTGACCATGTCTACATACCTAAACGCATGAAGCAGCTGCCATGTGATTGACTGATTAGATATCTTATTTGTGTTTACGAGCAGTTCAACAGGTGTACCTAATAAAGTGGCCGGTGAGTGTAGGCACAAACAGATCATACTTATGCCCATGGTGTGGATGTGATGTTTGAATGTCAGGTGTATATGGTTAAATATGGAAACAAAGCTATTCGACAGCATGTAACAATACATGTACACTTGATCATTTGATATTCACTTTTTTATATATTTTCTCGTTTCTTTCATGAATCTATAGGAATGGGCATCATCCTATTACTTGTTGGTCATGTAAAAACAGGGCCTGGGACCACCCAAAACATAAAAGAAATTGTGATTGGTCGGTGTTATGAATACATGACCGTTGTGAATCCCAGCTACAGGTGAATTGTTGTCCAAGTAAAATGTACTGCGTACTGCATACTATATCTCTAGCAAACACAGCATGTACTTAATTGTTCATTTATGTGTGTATGTGCACTGCACAGGTATAAATGTGGGGAGATATGGCGTGAGTTTGAGGAAACAGTGGTACAGAGAACACCATGCAATGTGAAGATGAAGGATTATAACAGACTGTTTCAAGAAACACCACAGACTCTTCCCTGTGACAAAGTAAGAACCCTTATGCAGAGAAATGTCTGCAAACATTTCAGTTATATGAGTTTCTGAAACCCAGATTCATCCTTAAAAATATGTTTAAGAACATTTTATTTTTTAAGGTATCCCATAGAAAAAGTTTAGTGCTCCATAGTTGATCTGCCTGTAGACAATTATGATTCTCCTTGATGTTTCATTTATGTACCAACTCTTTAGGGGAAAAAGAATGAACCAAAATGGGCCATGAATACTAGTGAGACTAACAAAGCCAACACTGAGTTTTATCTTGTGAAGTTTATTATTTGCAAACAGTCTGGAGTTCAAACATAAGCTGCCTTATTCCAGTTATAAGCTTGCAGACATATACACTTGTTAGGATGTTGGTTGAGTGATGACTGGACATAGGACCAATCAATGTAAATTTGTTTGCCTATGTTAATTGTGAAATGCGAACAAGTACACAAGTGCTCAAACCTTGGGCACCACAATGGTAGGCTATTGTGTTCAACTGCTGCACCACCCAAATAGCACAAGAGAATGTTTTTGGGAGGAAATATTTGGTGCAGAGCCATTAAATAATGATGTAGCATGGCCAATATGCTATAAATTATAGTGATTCTTATGTGTGATTCTTCACATTAAATCAAAGAAACAGTTGGTATGGGTAAGAAATGATTAAGTTCATTTTGTGAGCTCAGCTTTTCAAAAGCAGATAAACATGAGAATGTTGGCAGCTCTGACCATGTTGGAGATTTGTGGAGAATTTTTGCTCAGGATCAAAACCTGAGAAACAGGAGACTGTGTAAATGTTAAAAAGGTTTCTTACTGTTTGATCTCACTTTGTTCTAGGAGAAACTATAGTGAGTTTCATCTGTGACTTTCTTTTCTTATGAGTGGAGCTAAACCCATAAATGTGAAGAAATTTCCCTCTTGGTTGGAAAATCCAGTGATTGTATTTTAGACATCCCTACATGTTTCTACAATCCATTTTTAATGTCTTGCTGTGTTAAAGCATGGTATCCACCCACTCCTGCTGTTTTAATGATCAGGACAGTCCCAGTGTTCTCCATTAACCTCTCAAACAGAATGTGCTTAGACCATTGGGGGCAAAGCAGTCATGAAATCATGATTAACTTGTATGTATTGTAAGAATTTAAATATTCTCCAGCTGCTAAATTTGTTTTCCACAAACAGACGTGAGCAACTGAGGGTGTAAGCCTCCCTTAGAGTGTGGAAATAATGTGTAATGAGTCACAGAGAACACGGAGCCAGGGATAGTTCCTTAGAGGGCGCAGGTTTAGAGTGGAGCAAAAAAGTATTTAGTCAGCCACTGATTGTGCAAGTTCTCCTACTTAGAAAAATGATAGAGGTCTATAATTTTCATCATAGCTACACTTCAACTATGAGAGACAAAATGAGAAAAAATCCAGGAAATCACATTGTAGGTTTTTTTAAAAATTCATTGTAAATCATGGTGAAGAATAAGTATTTGGTCACCCACAAACAAGCAAGATTTCTGGTTCTCACAGACCTGTAACTTCTTCTTCAAGAAGCTCTTCTGTTGTCCACTCGTTACCTGTATTAATGACACCTGTTTGACCTCGTTATCTGTATTAAAGACACCTGTCCACAGCCTCAAACAGTCAGACTCCAAACTCAACCATGGCCAAGACCAAAGAGCTGTCGAAGGACACCACGAAGAAATTGTAGACCTGCACCAGGCTGGGAAGAGTGAATCTACAATAGGCAAGCAGATTGGTGTGAATAAATCAACTGTGGGAGCAATTGTAAGAAAATGGACGACATACAAGACCATTGATAATCTCCCTCAATCTCAAGATTTCTTCCCGTGGGGTCAAAATGACTATGAGAACGATGAGCCAACAACATGGAGGGACCTGATGAATGACCTGCAGAGAGCTGGGACCAACGTAACAAAGGCTACCATCAGTAACACACTACGCTGAAAGGGACTCAGATCCTGCAGTGCCAGGCGTGCCCCCCTGCTTAAGCCAGTACATGTCCAGGCCCGTCTGAAGTTTGCCAGAGAGCATATGGATGATCCAGAAGAGGATTGGGAGAATATCATGTGGTCAGATGAAACCAAAATAGAACTTTTTGGTAAAAACTCAACTCGTCGTGTTTGGGGGAAGAAGAATGCTGAGTTGCATCCCAAGAACACCATACCTACTGTGAAGCATGGGGGTGGAAACATCATGCTTTGGGCTGTTTTTCTGTAAAGGGGACAGGACGACTGATCCGTGTTAAGGGAAGAATGATCGGGGCCATGTATCATGAGATTTTAAGCCAAAACCTCCTTCCATCAATGAGAGCATTGAAGAAGGAACATGGCTGGGTCTTCCAGCATGACAATGATCCCAAACACACTGCTCGGGCATGAAGAAGTGGCTCCGTAAAAAGCATTTCAAGGTCCTGGAGTGACCTAGCAAGTCTCCAGACCTCAACCCCATAGAAAATTTGTGGAGGGATTTGAAAGTCCGTGTTGCCCCAAAACATCACCGCTCTAGAGGAAATCTGCATGGTGGAATGGGCCAAAATACCAGCTACAGTGTGTGTAAACCTGTGTGGAAATGTTTGACCTCTGTCATTGCCAACAAAGGTTATGTTATAAAGTACTGAGTTGAACTTTTGTTATTGACCAAATACTTATTTTCCACCATGATTTACAATTAAACTCTTTTTTTTTCTCATTTTGTCTCATAGTTGAAGTGTAGCTATGATGAAATTACAGACCTCTCTCATCTTTGTAAGTAGGAGAACTTGCACAATCAGTGGCTGACTAAATACTTTTTTGACTCACTGTATTTACAGTGAAGTGTGTGTGTGCGGTGCTCATGCAGGTGAGACAGCAGGCATGACAATCCAAATGACAGAGCAGGTACAGTCCGAGGTGTGTAGCCTCCAGGCTTGATCAGGGACGATGTGTTCCTAGGCGTGCGGAGGTTGCGACATTCAGTACTCACGGCAGCAGTGGACTTAAAGGAACGAAAGAAAAGGAAGCCATTAGCTCGGAGCATAAACCAAAAACCTCACACTTCTTAGAAGGATCAGGGAAAAAAGACACTCGAATAAACTAGTAGGTTACCGCATTTGAACGGTGATAATCCAGCAATCAGCCACGCACACAGTCCTCCCTTAAAAGCATGCGTGCTAATTGCTCTGAAGTGGTCGCAGCTATGCCAGAGACGAGTGAAAGCGATCGACAGGGAACGGCCGGCCTTCCAGATCCTCCGGCAGTGTCAAAGGAACAGAAGGAACAGCCAACTCCTATTTCTGCTCAGGGAACAGGGGTGGTTGGTAGCCCATGGACACCTCATAGGGAGATAAGCCGGTGGCGGAGGAGACCAAGATCTTATGGACGTATTCGACCCATACCAGGTGCATGCTCCACGAACGTAGTCTTCCCGCAATGATGCAGCGGAGAGTGGCCTCTGGGTCCTGATTGGAACGTTCGGCCTGCCCGTTGGTCTGGGGGTGGTATCCGGATGACAGGCTTGCTGTGGCTCCGAAGGTCTTGCAAAATGTCCGGCCGACCTGTGAAGTGGACTGCGGTCCTCGATCCGACATGATGTCCTAGGGGATGAAGTGGATCCTAAACACATGGTCGATCAGAAGGGCGGCAGTCTTGAAGGCCGTGGGTAACTTTGGCAAGGAGATGGCCTTGGAGACAATCAGAAGGATGACGGTCATTCACTTCGATTCCGGAAATCCTGTGATAAAATTCACGGCCAAGAACATCCTGGAATCAGCAGTGGCTGTAGCAGGGGGCTGGTGGGAGGCCTTTCTGCGTGCACAGACGGGGAAAGCCGAGACGAACTCCCTCATATCAGAGTCCAGGTTCTTACACCAGAAGAGACGGTTCACCAAGGACAATACCCAGCCAATCCCCGGATGGTATGAGAGCTTGGACCCATGTGCCCACTCGAGGACCGTGAAGACTGCAGCCTTGGGGACTAAGGTCCAGTCGGGACACACCGAGCTGGGGGGGTTCCGTTTTCTGTGCTTGCTCAATGGTCTGCCGAGAAGAAGGTGCAGGGATGCAGTTGTCCATCGGGGTTCGGCTCTTTGAAGGACAATGAATTGCCGGCTGGGGTCCGTTTGTACCAGAATCGGGGCGGTGGAGAACAGCGTTTTTAGGTCGAACACCGCAGCAGCTTCCATGGACCAGACAAAGGTGGAGGTGGGGGAGGTGAGGAACCACCTTATTAAAGTTCTTGATGAAGCACCTGTAAAAAAAAGCCAAGGAAGTGTACCGGAAGGAACGGCAGCAAGGGTGTCGGCCACTCTACCACTGCATCGAGCTGAGTGCACTGGGCCGATGAGCCATCCAAGAGGGACCCGGTCCGATCTCTGACATTGGAGAAGGGTGTCTTGGGGCCTGCCGGGGCTGCTCAAGGTGGTCTCTTCTGCAAGTTTCTATCGGGAACCCAAGCATGTCCCAGATTCAAGATTCAAAGATTCAAAGACTTTATTGTCATTTGCACAGTAAGGAAACAGGTTTTCGTGTACAATGAAATTCTTTCTTTACTCAGAAAAGAAAAAAAAAGAAAGAAAAATACAATGAATTAACAATAATAATAATAATAATAATAATAATAATAATAATAATAAAAAAACTAAATAACTAGTACAAAATTAAGTATAACAAAAAAACGCCATATATAATATTGATATTATTACCACCAGTGGGAGCCTGGCTATTATTTACAGATCAATTAAAAAGGAAGTGAAAATGTGCAAATGTGTAAAGTGGCAGTGGCAAAAAAAATATGGAGATGATAAAGTGCAGGGTTAGTTCTGAGGTAGGTTCAAGAGTCTGATGGCAGTGGGGAAGAAGAAGTTCTTTAACCTGGTGGTTTTGCATTTGACACTTCTGTACCTTCGACCTGAGGGCAGAAGTGTGAACAGTCCGTGTCGGGGGTGGGTGGGGTCTTTTAGGATGGATGCAGCTCTCCTGTGGAGTCCTGGTGATCTTCTCAGCAGTCTTCACCACTCTCTGCAAGCGTTTACGGTCCATCGCAGTCGTGCTGCCGTACCACATGGTGATGCAGCTGGTCAGGAGGCTCTCAATCACACAACTGTAAAAGTTGCTGAGGGTTTTGGGAGACATCCCAAACTTTCTCAGCCTCCTCAGGAAGTACAGTCGCTGCTGAGCCTTTATGACCAGCTGCGTGGTGTTCAGCGTCCATGTGAAGTCCTCACTGATATGGACGCCCAGGTATTTACAGCTGCTCACCCTCTCCACTTCAAGCTCCTGGATGAACAGTGGCTGATGAGGTCTTGTCCATGTTGAGGGCAAGGTTGTCGTCCTCAGACCATGACACCAGCCTGGTCACCTCCCCCCTGTAGGCCGCTTCATCTCCACCAGTGATATGTCCTATCACTGCGGTGTCATCAGCAAACTTCAGGATGATGTTGTCCTTGTGGTAGGCGACACAGTCGTGGGTGAACAGGGTGTAGAGGATGGGGCTGAGGACACATCCCTGTGGGGTTCCGGTATATGTTGTGATACTAGCTGAAGTCCTGTTGCCAATTCTAACAGACTGGGGCCTGCCAGTCAGGAAGTCCAGAAGCCAGTGGCAGAGGGTGGGGTGCAGACCGAGTGTGGACAGTTTGTGGGTGAGTTTGTGGGGGATTACCATGTTAAAGGTGGAACTATAGTCGACAAAGAACATTCTGATGTAGGAGTCTTTATTTTCAAGGTGAGAGAGAGAGAGTAGTGGAGGGCAGCAGCAATGGAATCCGAGGTGGATCTGTTGGCATGGTAGGCGTACTGCAGGGGATCCAGGGTATTCAGTATACTGCACTGGATGTGGGCCAGCACCACTCTCTCGAAGCACTTCATGTCAAGTCAGTGCTTATGAACGGTCTGTGCGTCTCCACACCATGCATTGCTCACGAACACACACACACCTCCCCTTTTAGCCTTATGATCTCCTCGGTGTACGGAGTGAGTCTCAAACTGAATTGTGCTTCCCGGCACTTTGTCTGAAAGCCAAGTCTCAGTGAAAATTAGAGCACAACACTCTCTTAATTCCCGCTGTGATGTAATCCTTGCTCTCAACTCGTCCAGTTTGTTATCCAGAGACCGCACGTTAGCTAGCAGGAGGTTAGGCACCAGTGGTCAGCTAGCGCAAGCTTTTAGCCTAGCATGTAGCCATCCCCTCTTGCCTCGCTTACGTCGCCGTCTCCGAAACGCTCTCCTAGGGTCAACATGTTCACTTGAGGCCGGTGTCTCGGGGACTTTCTGGTGGTGGTGGTGGTGGTGGTAGTGGCTGTGGGAGCCAACAATGTCTTGTAGCTCCGATGTAATAAAGCCGGTAAATCGAAAGTTGTTATGTAATGCAATGTCCAGCAGCGTTTGTCTGTCATATGTTAGTAGTGTATGGCATTTGTGCATATGTGCAGACGTAGTTATTAGGAGATAATCTAAACTTGTAAAGTTGCTTTGAGACAATGCTCCATTGTAAAAAGCGCTATATAAATAGATCTGACTTGACTTAACTTGACGTGCACTACAGATAGGGCGTAAAGAGCCCAAAAAAGAAGAAAAAGCAGGCATTTTAGAGCAGAGCGAGCAAACACGTTCACCTCGGGGGGCGCCATGTTGATCTAAAGTCCCAGCTACATAGAATCAGATTTGTCCAGGTCAGGGGGGGCAGGAGTGGGGTCCTCCGGGTGTGGGGCCATACAATACCTAGGAGTGGGAACTGGTCCAAACAGCCTGGCCCAAACGCTCGTGGCAGTGCGAGTCTTGAGGCAAATAAGGTCAGATGCCGGGTAGGGGGCTCGTCCATGACTGCCAATTCGTCCTTCAGGACTTCTGACCAACCTAGATGGAAAGCTCCTTTAAGGGCGGTGTCGTTCCAACCCAAGCCATATCTAGGCAATTTTACTGGCATCAGAGGTGAATGTGAGCAGCTGCTGAGAAAAGACCAGCTCACACAGCTAAACAAATCCCTGGAATTTCCCCAACTCACCAGCGTAGGGTTCGGGAGCGGAGATCCAGGCTTCCGGCATGGGGGAAAATCACTGGATGCAGCTGCTTGTCCACCAGGGTTGGCATTAGAGGACTGTAAATGTAGTGTACAGTAGATGGGTTGGGCGTAAGTCTGGAGCACAGGGTGGCCAGCTGTGACACCCCAGAACTGTTCCCCAAGTCTAAACGGCTGTTTGGAGGGACGTCAGGTGTCCAGTGATGGGGGGAGTCAGGGTGTAAGACATCATCTGTGGACTCACTACTGGTACCAGATGGCTGGACTATACCGTTATCACGGAGGGTTTAAGCCTCCCGTTGAATGTGGAACCAATGTGTAATGAGTCACACAGAGAAAACGGAGTCAGGGATAGTTCCAAAAAGGGTGCAGACTTGCTTACAGTGAAGTGTGTGCGTGCAGTGCTCATGCTGGCGCTGGTGAGGCAGCAGGCATGGCGATCAAAGTGGCAGAGCAGGTACAGTCCCAGGTGTGTAGCCAGCCTCCAGGCTTGATCAGAGACGATGGGTTCCCTAGACTTGCGGAGATCGCGACGTTTAGTACAAACTGCAGCAGCGGGCTTAAAGGAACGGAAGAAAAGGAAGCCGTTCGCATGGAGCACAAACCAAAACAAACTTACACTTCTTAAAAGGATCGGGGTACGCGAATAAACGAGTACGGTTCCGCGTTTGACCGCTGATAATACAGCAGTCAGCCACGCACACAGTCCTACCTTAAAAGCGTGCGTGCTGATTGCTCTGAAGCGGTCGCAGCTTTGCCGGAGATGAGTGGAAGCGATCGATAGGCGCCTAGAACGCAGTACCGTCACTCGCCACACGATGCCGCCAAAATCAAACTAAACGGAAACAGTGCACAACAAACCACACGAAGGGGGAAATTTAGTGACGGGGAAACTAGGCACTTCATAGGGCTTTCCCCGTAACACTAATAGATAAATAAACATGATGAGAAGGTGCTGGGTAAAAAATCCATGGGAATATAAGTAAAGCCATAAAATAAAGGTAAAGTTAAGTAGAAAGTAGTTGTACTAGTGGAACTGTGGTGGTGCAGCAGTTAAGGTACTGGACTACTAACACTCTGGGTATCATTGTCAGCCAAACGGCTACATGTAAATGTTTTACACATTTAGATCATTTACATTTACAAAATTTATAATACATCATTATGCTTGTAACTGACACAATCTTAAAGGTACAATCCAAGCACAGGGGGGTTAAGGACCTTTCCCCAAGACCCAAACAGTGGCAACTTGGCATCAGAGTATGCTGTATACACGACCAATATTTGAACTCTGGATCTTCTGGTCAATATTCCAGTACGTTCACCGCTACACTACCATTGTCCCCAAAGACATGAACTTGTCTCAAACTTGTCTCAATTTCATAACTCCATGAAATCATAATAAAAGAGGAACAAAGGGATAGTGGAAATCTAAGAGTCCATATATAGAAAATGTAATAAGTTCCAGGTAAAACTAATAATCAACTGTTGAGAAATAATCAGGGTAGTAAGTTCAGTTACTGTCTAAACAGACTGTTTGTGGGCTGTCCCAATATGCCCCACAAATCCCAGAGTCAGATCCCAGAAGTCAGAGCTCAAGGAACAAGTCAGGCTATTTAAAATGGTTTAGAGAGGTCCTTGAAAAACCCTTTATCTCTGCATAAATATAACCTGAACATAATTATCACATTTTCACACAAACATGAAGGTAGATTTTGTCTTATACAAATAAGACAAAATAAGCATATACTTTGTCATTTATTTATTAAGAACAGTGATGCAATTACCTACAGCACATGTGGGCAAGTCAGAAGACTAGTGGAAAACATTTTGTGACTTGAACCAGTAGCAGAGGTATCGAATCTAGGGCTAACTTCAGGGTATTTTTGGAAAGTCGTCTACTGCAGGAGTCATTCTGCTTTTTGGTGGGTTTTGCAATGAATAGTTTGCAATTTAAACTCACCCTCAGCGAGAGTTGAACAGCGTAGACTGGAAGAGAAGCAAAGGTGCATGCACAGGGTGTCTGTTTTTTCCAAAAAATCTGGAATACTAATTGATCTGACTACAAAAGTAAAGTTTTAAGTGGGATTTGTGAATGTAACTCCGTATTGTAGTGTAGCTTGATAAAGGTTTGCCAAAGTAATCACTGTGGTTCTATCAGCTATTGGTGAATGACGGTTCTTGATGCAGTGCCATCTGAAGGATCAGAGATCACAGGAGCTCAGTTTAGGCTTGCGCCCTCCCTTGTAGGGAGTTTTTCCTTGTCACTGTCAACATAGGCTTGCTCAATTTGGGATTGGACGTAGATATTAGAAGATAATCTAAAATTGTAAAGTTGGTTTGAGACAATGTTCCATTGTAAAAAGCGCTATATAAATAAATCTGACTTGACTTTATGAACAGAAATTCCTCCAGATTTTTTGAATCATTAAAAGATATTATGTATTGTAGAGAAAGAAGTAAGCAAATCATATTTTCTCACAAATCTGTTGACAAAGTGGAGATCCTCTGCTCATCTTTGCCCTTCAAAGACTCAGCAACTTGTGGATAGTGTTTTTGTCCCAAGTCATGATTCTAATTTCCTGTTGGCATCACACATTTGAAATCACATCATTATTTAGATTTTTCTTATCTCATTACTTGCCCTAAATTGCTCCATCCCAACTCATTTGAAATGTGTACTAACAAATGAAATGAAATTGACCAGTTTAGTTCATACTGTGTGCAATGAAATAAATGTCAAATAAGCATAACTTCTTTTTTTGTTTGTTTGTTTGTTTTTGTTTGTTTTGGGGGTGTTTTTCATACTGCCCCAACTTTTTCTGATTTGGGGTTGTAGTAATGTTAAAAACTGGGCTTTTGTATACTAACAATGGGAGTAGGTCCAATGTAAAGCTAATAATCTGAGAGATGAAGAGTTGGGTGAAGTAAAGCTTTCTTTGTCATAGTAACTACACTTTTCCCCTGTCCTAGATCACTTAATTCAAACCAATTCAACCAATTATTAAGCATTTCATTTCAGTATCAGACTTCTCTCCAGACCTGGAGACAGACCATTATGAAATTTAACCATAAATTAATATCTGTAACAGGCTCTGTTCTGGAGCAAGACGAGGGAGCTGATGCACAGTTACACAACTATCACAGGGCGGTTTTGGACTTTGGAAAACACACTAGTTGGATTCATGTTTAATGACCTCATCTGGTGTGGCCAGAAGGAAAGAAACCAAGGTACAACTATACTGTCTTAAAGTCAAACGACTCACTTTTTTCACACTGAACTATTAAATACAAAATTCTAACTTGCCCTGTGTTGTTAATGCAACCTCTCTGTTATAAAAGGCTTTGATTTTAAGTCCTGTCCAGAATGGTCCAGGTGTGTGACCCACCCTGTGTATTCACTGTGGAAGCAAGCATCACAAAATGTAAGTGTGGTCCCAGAAAATCAATGTTTCAGAGTATTCTAGTCCATCCCTTAACAGAGAAATGATAATAAATTTAATTTAGCTGATGCCCATATCCAGAGCGACGTACAGTGCATTGTATTCCACTAAAACGCACTGTCATATGCTTCCACAAATAGCTAACAGCCCATGAAAAACATTTAATTAAAACCCTTTAAGAGCTGATATAGGTAAAAAAGCACAAACAGCCAAAGGGGGTTAACAGTAGGATTTTTTTTTAAAAACATGTGTAGGTGCAGTCTCAGTATTCACTTAAGTGCTGAGTGAGATGTGAAGTCTTTAGTCACCATTTGAAGACACCATTTGTACATCCACTGGAAGTTCATTAAACCACCTGGATGCCATTATGGAAAAGAGTCTCAGTGTTTGTATTCATTTGATCTTGAGTGGTGGGTCGAGCAAAGCTTGAGTTTCAAAGGTACATAGCAGGGTTTTTTAAAAACCTTAGGTAGGAATAAGCTAGTCCACTTTTGGCTTTATAGGCAAGCATCCATGTTTTACTCTAATGCAGATAGCTACAGGGAGCCAGTGAACTAAACGCACCAGTGGGGAGACATGGTAAATCGAAACCAGAGGTGCTGCTGCATTCTGAATCAGTTGCAGGGGTCTGATTGTACATGTGGAAAGACTTGGCAGAAATGCGTTGCAGTAATGTAGTTTTGATAGAGACTGGACAAACACCTGAGTGGCTTCCCTGGAAAAGGAGGGTCAAATTCTCTTAATGTTGAAAAGATGAAGATGACAGTGTTAGTTTGCCAATATAAGCACAGAAAATCAGCTGGTTATCAAAGATTACTTCAAATGTTCTATTTTGCTCAGAGGGTGTGATGCAGGAGTTTGCTTGGGAGATGAATAAATAGGTCTTGGGTGGCTCGGTGGGTAGCACTATCACCTCACAGCAAGAAGGTTCTGTGTTCAGTCTTAAGGTGAAGCGGCCTGGGTTTTTTCTGTGCGGAATCTGCATGTCATGCCCGTGTCCACTTGGGTTTACTCCGGGTACTCTGGATTCCTCCATGGAGAGGTTTTGTAGAGAGAACAGTGTAAAGAGAGAAAAGTAACACTGAGCTCTCTGGGGCTCTAGTTGAGAGCTCATATGGTCCAGATGAGGATCATTTCCATGATACCTGATATGATCATCCCTCAGGTAAGAGTCAAGCCACTGCCAGACTGAGCCTGTGATTCCAAGGCTGGAGAGGATGGAAACTTGGATGTTATTGTTGACCAGGCCAAAGGCTGATGAAAGGTCAAGAAGGACCAGAACAAATGATACACAGAAACAGCCACCATGGCAAAGTGTGCTGCTTTGGCGCCAGCTGGTTATGACCTTGTAGGTCATACTATGCTAACCTGGTTGTAGACAGCACATTTAAGTATGCACCACAGTATGTTAGGACTGTGATAGTCTAGTGGTTAAGGTGCTGGACTACAGACTAGAAGGTTATGGATTCAAATCCCACCGCTGCCACTGTTGGGTCCTTGAGCAAGACCCTTAACCCACAATTGCTTGGAGTGTAACTGTAATTGCTAAGGTTGTATCAGTTGTAAGTCACTCTGGAAAAGGGTGACTGCTAAATGCCTAGATTTAGGTTTATTTTTTGAGGGAAAGAGAGGAGTGATACTGATCTGTAGTTTTTGATGCCTGAGAGGTTGAGTGTAGGATTCTGCAAGATAGATATGACTCTTGCCATATGAAAGCAGAAGGACCATGACCAGACATCAAGGAGTTGTTCTTGAGAAGAAGGTCTTGAGCAATCGTTTGGACCATTGGTGATGGGATCCAGTGGACATGTGGTAGTATTGCTGGATTCGAGAAGTGGAAGAATCTCAAATGCAGAAAGCGAGAAAAGCAGGTTAATGCGTTGAGTGGTTGCATATCTGTAGTGGTAATTGCAGCATTAGAGAAACAATGGCAGATCTTGTTTATATTTTCATCTAAGATGGTGATAAATCCTACAGCAGATAAGTGGGATGGTTGAGGGGTAGAAGGTTGGTAGAGTAGTGATGAAAAGATTGCATGGAGGTTGTGAGTCAGATTCATTGCTTTTCTTTTTAAAAGGAGAACGTAGCGTAGAGAGCAATAGGAGTGGAGATCAGAAGGGTAAGAGAAGACCCATGTGAAAGGAAAACACTCCAAAGACATCCAGCTGTTCAATAAAGTTGCCTATGGAGAGAAGCAGCTTGTAGACTACATGTTTACATGCACTTAATAATCCAATAACTTCAGAAAATCAGATACTGTCAGTCATCCGATCAATGAGTATACATGCACTTTAGTAATCATTCATTTTCTGCTTAATCCTGATCAGGGAGCCGGTGCCTAGACAGGGTGCCAAACTTCAGTAATCAGATCATTGGAAACCTCTGGGTTTATATGACTCAGGCAATAATCGGATTTCTACTATTTCTCTATTACAACCATCTCACAGAAATAATCTCACAATAATCTCACAGAAATATGTGACGTAAACTTCAATCTTTAATATTAAATCAGCAAATTTTTTACTTTCTCAAGTATATACTGAATTTCAGTGTCCACAAACTGTTCGAAAGCCATTCCTCTGCCTTTAATTCCATGACGCATTTAATTCCTGGGTTGCCAGATCTGCAAGAAACAAAACATCACAGTCTATGGCAAAATAGCTAAAATAAAGCCAATTCTGTATCCGATTGAATTCGAGTAACTGTTACACATGCTGTGAGAAATCTGATTACTGGAGTAAAATCCAGCTCTCTTTATTTGATTTCTTAATTTGATTTCTACATCAGAGTATGCTGTATACACGACCACTTGATTAATCAGACTGTAGAAATCTGACTATGATCGGATTATTAAGTGCATGTAAACACACTCAATGATATGGAGGTTTTGGGAAGGTAACACTGACAGTATTGGAACTCATAAGATGATATACCAAATTGAGAAAGTGCAACTGGTATGAAAAGCAATTTCAGGCATACAAGCAAACCTGTGCCACCCCCTCTTCCAGACCCTCATGGGGTGTGGAAAATGGAGAAGGCAGTAGAGAGAGTAGCTGAGTTTTCAGGGGTAATCCAAGTTTCACTTGGGTCCAGAAAGTGGAGGGAGTGATGCAAGGTAAAAGCTGAGAGGAAGTCAGCTTTCAGGACAGACTGGCAGCTCCAAAGCCACTACTGTACCAGACTGTGGTAACTGCAGGGTGTAGATATAAGGTTTCTGGTGCTACAGCCTTTAAGTAGAACACATTGTCTTCTGGCACTATGAGATATATGAACAGAGATTTGTGAGGTACACATGTTGGTAAGGAATCACTTGATGAAAGCAGCAAGCATGTGTTATTTCTGTTAGTGAAATAAAAGACATGCAAGTATGATACATGCAAGCTGATTAGTATCATTCTGAATCGACGTTCTGTGTCTTGACAGACTGGAATTAAAATGCACAGAACTGACAGGATGACAGTTTTCTATGCACACAAGCCCTGTCCACAATTCATATCTTGGGCAACGCTTAAACTAGTTTACAGTACAAAGCTGAGACAGCTAATTATCAATTTACTCACAGCACTTAAACAAACAGCACTAAGCAGATAACACAAGCTAAGTTGATTTTAGAGGAGGAAACACTGAATCTATACACACAAGCCCTGTCCATAATTCACATCTTAGTAACTAACTAAGTTAACTAGTTTACTAACTAGTTTACAATAAACACCTGAGGCAACTTATTTGCAACTGACCTATAGCACTGGAAGAATTCAAGACCAAACCCAAGATAAAGCAAGTTGATTCTTGAAGTGAAGACATTCTGAATATATCTACACATGCCCCATCTACAATTCACATATTAGGCTAACCAGAATAAGTTTAACCATACACACCTGAGGCAGCTAATTAGCAAATTATACCTAGAGCACTGAAACCAACAGAACTAAGCAGGTAGTATATTAAGCTTACCACAGCCTACCTTACTAAACAGAGGAAGAAGCCAAGGCAGGAACATATAGTAAATAATAACTGATTGAAGTATTTTCCCTATCAGAACATTTATTCAACATGGTTGGAGATTTTATCACATAACCCATAACGCCATACATGTACTAAACACATTAATTAACTAAATTAACATGACTTGACCTTGTATAAAAGTTAGATCTTCTTATTGCACATTCACAGCACATGTTTTTACAGTTTGCTGCGGCAGCCTGTGGAAATATTACAGTCATCCTAAATGGATCAATTGAGAAAGCCTTCAGCAAAAAAAGGTCAGCATTATAAATGTCATTTTATCATCTATATGCTTTGTCTTGGTGAAGGTTCGGTTAGCTGAGTTATTATTAATAGATAATAATTTTGGTGAGCGTTATATATACTCGTTGACAAAAAGAAAAACTCACCAGGAAGTAGTTGTTGAAATCGAATGAATCTTTATATGTATGACTGTAATGATGATATATGTAAGTGATTACAACATTAGAGCAACAGGATATGTTTATTGGGGAAAACTGTACAGTTGAATGTAGCCACTAGTACTTTGTTTGGCCGCCTCTAGCCTCTATACAAGATGAGATAGGGTTTGGCAAGGAGTTCTACAGGTTCTGTATGGTATTTTGTGGCACATTTGCCCAAATATGTTGCAGCTGATGCTGCACACTCGTAGGTTGCTGAATCTGGCGTCCCAGCTGGTCCCATAAATGCTTGATTGGCGATATATCTAGTGACCGGGCAGTGATGCAATCTGGTGTTGCAATCTGGTGGAGACATTCTTGGGAAACCCGTGCTGTGCTTGAGCATTTTCCTGCTGGAAATTGCCAGCTGGAAGCCCTGGCATGAGAGGCAACACATGTAGCCGCGGGATGTCCTCATATCTATGAGCTGTTAGTGTCCCTTGTATTACTACTAGGGGTGACTGACTGCCATATGCGATGACTCTTCATCCATCACACTATCAGTTGGGGCAGCTTGTCGCTCCACAGGAAAGATACAATTGAAGCGCTCATCACGAGGCCTGCACACTCAATCCCAACAGTGGTCAGATCCCAAACAGAACCTGGATTTGTTGTTAAAGACAATATGGTTCCAGTCCTTAGCAGTCCAAGTTTCTCGTTCATGACACCACTGAAAACGAAGGTGCTGGTGGCTGACTATCAATGGCAGGACATCTAATGGATGTTGTGACAACAAATTTCCTTCTGCTAAGCACCTGAAAATGGTAGGTGCAGAAACAGGGGTGTGTAGTGAAGGTGCCACCTGTGTCTGAATGGTGGACAACAAAACTGTGGGAGCTGCTCGTGCTTGTCAGCAGATATAATGATCTTCTCTGCTGGTGGACTGTCTGGACCATCCGAAGCCTGTTCTTGGAGTGTGCGTGCCCCCTCACGGAATCTTTGCTCCCAACACCTCCCAACAGCTGGGTCAGAATAGCCTAGATAGCGAGCAATTTGTAATTTGTAAGAAATGATCATCCTGCTTCTCTCGGCCTAATGATGCGCCCCCTTCTCAAAGTGTGTGGACTAGGCAAAATGTCTTCTAGTGCGTCGTAGAGACATGTATAGCAGTCAACGATCTCTCACCATGAGTTACATTACCCAAAAGTAGCCTCTGACAGCCTTTTTATAGACAGCTGGGTAATCACTTTTATGCCCTCTTGTGGTAAGACCCAATGTCTAATCATACCACAACTATAATCATTTACATATCTGCCTGATACATAACTGCATGCTGAGTTTTGCAGTAATTTGACATTTATATCTGGGTTCCCCAGTCCCAGGTGGGATTTTAACAATTCAGTGATAACCGTGCTCTCTATAATTGTAAAGTGTGGTCCTTTGAGTTATCATAGTCTTCCTGCTCATTCTCTTTTGACTTGTTTTCCTTTAATGCACCATTCTGAATAAACTCTGGAGAATGTTGGGCATGAAACATCCAGGAAATCATTCGTTGCAGAAATAATCTGTGCTAATGACTAAATCACTGAGATCACATTTTCCCCGTGGTGATGGTTGGTGTTAGGGTTACCGGAATCTGCATTATTGTGTGCATTGCACTGCTGTAACATGACTGGATAATTTGATAATTGCATGAATGAATATGTGTACAGGTGTTCCTAATAACGTGCTCATAATGTGTGTTTTATTGTGAAAATAGTAATAGTACTTATGCATGATAATAAAATAAGTAAACATTGCTTTATTTAAAAATGCTATAATATTCTCAGAGTCTTCAAGTCTTTGAAAATATAGACATAGGCTATTTTTGCATATGTTACATTAATCAGACACAGAAACGCATTTATTTGCTTTATTTTATTAACAGTTTCCTGTTACTAGTTACCATTTCCATGCTGGCTATTTTTGTAGCCTACTTAATTTATTGGATAACATAGGAACTGGAGAAAATCCGGTTTTCAGGTATGGTGCTGCCATGTCTGTTTAACTGGTAGGGTTGGTTATATATAACATTATCAGGCATTGAACTATTGTTGCGCTGGATAGGAAATGTGAGCACATCTGTAATAAGATCAACCACAAACATTATTCCTGCTCAATTGTCTTTAATCCGTTTCCTCCACTGCTTAAGAGAACTCCTAAGCCTCCTAAAAGTCTCCTCCCTACTCTTAACTGTTTTTCACCTGAGGAGCTCTTTTAGGGGTTAAGATGCTTTAAGAATTGTTCACCAGGGTGGACCGAGCAGTGTAAGGGGAGGACCCAAGTTCAGTAGACTGAAGCACAGGTCGGCCAGCCAATGGAGACGAGGCATATGTGAGCGTGAGTTTGTGGGAGTGACACATGCACAACAAAAAATGGAATGAGGAAGGGATGCTTGAAGTGAAAGACAGTGGGGATTGAACACCAATCACTGGTGTCAGAGCTGAACGCATTGCCGCTGCGCTATGAGGCCACTGGCCAAATTGTGGAAACAGAGGGTATAACAGGGCAAGCAAAAGTGGCAAGTGGAGTGGAATGAAAAACAAGGCGGCGGAAGACAACGGGGAGATAATACTGGGGAGAAATGAACGCCGCGGTTGAAAAGGGAAGAACTAAACGGCCACTAACAACACCGAATGGCGATGTGGCGAGCTTGGGAAGAAAGTGAAAACACTTTGTATGGGTGTGTCGACTCGGGAGTCGGGGACGGAGATTCCGGAAGCGATTAGCGGGTCGAAACCTCTGGGCATTCGCAGTAGCGACAAGCCCGGTTAGGGGAAACAGAGGGAAACACGCTGATAAAAAATGCACTGCTTGTAACATGGTGAGCGGGAAATGGATGCCAGAACCTGATCACTAAAGAAAGCTTGCAAATGCTGAGCAATAATATCAGTGGCAGATAGTATTGAGTGACGCCGCTGACCTCACTCAACAAGAGCGAGCGTTCAGAGAAGGAAAAGAATGGCACTGATCACAGTGCAGCATCTGATACAACACCCGATCGCGACTGACTGAGCCTGAAAGGGGCAGGGAGCCAGTCACACCAATATCTGACCCAAGCAGATTAAGCTACGGCCCTAGCGTGCCTCTGGGCTCGCGACCATGTGATTATGCTTTCTTCTTCAAAGGAAGAGTATACCTTCTTTCCCTGAGAGCGGTGCAAAGTGGAACCCAGAACCCAAAGTTTATCTTTACTAGAATCTACTCCCACTGCTACAGTTATTTATAGAGGTTTTCTATATTATTTTTTAGAAGTGGCACAATTTCCATGAATTTATCCAACTCACCTGCTTCATCTATTTCCAGTAAAGGGATTTCATAGTTCATGTCCTCATGTGTGTGCATTTATTTCCTCCAGCATGTTTGGGGATGTGGAGCTGGACAATCTGAACCCCAGGATGGTGTCCCATGTCCATATAAAAGTTGTACCCAATCTGGAGGGCCCATACATGTAAGAATGAAGAAAAACTCGCTGCAGAACTATACAAGCTCTATATCTTTCCCTGCTATGTGAAATTGACTGCATATGCTCTGCCTAACTGTTAATTATTCTAGTAAATTGGTCATATTTACTACACAGTGTGCTTTGCACATTCAGTGCTCCTTTTCAGATATTACTGAGAACAGTCAATGACTACAGCAGGTTGCTGATACAAATAAATCATTTTATACTTTATTTAACATTTGTAATGATCATTTCATAAAATGAAAAGTGAATATTAAAATAAAATCCTAGCTTTTTTTAGGAGTTTTGGGTTCACACTCCTAAAGTTAACAAATGTTTCTGTTTTCAGAGAGTCTTGTTCAAAGGGTTCCATTCTCAAACTCATAAATATTCTACAGACCAGAGGGTTTCGCTGGTCCTGCACAGACAATGACGTGTAAGTATTGTAATGCTTTCAATCTGAGCTGACATTTTAGTACGTAACATGTATGTAAATGACTGGCAGGTGCTATGTACACTCGGTGTAAAAACCGGTATCATACTATTTGTACTGGGTGTACATAGTAACATCACAATATATACACTATAAACAGCAATACACCTACAGTTGATATTTAAGCTAAGTATACATAGTAACTTCAGTCTATTGACACTGTAAGTGTGTAAAAAACAAAACCATGCTATTTACACTAACTGTAACTATACACTATATTCGCCTGATATTATGGTTAGTACTATAACCCCAAATCAGAAAAAGTTGGGACGGTATGGAAAATGCAAATAAAAAAATTTTTGCAGACATTTTTTTCATTGCAGACAGTATAAATCCTTGGCAAAGGTGATTTACACATTTACTGATGACATCATTAATGCAAAAAAGTACACTGAGGTTTTAGAGCAGTATAATCTGCTTTCAAGATGACATCTTTTCCAGGGACATCCATACATTTTTCAAAAAGACAATGCAGAAAAAAACAAATTTGAAAAAGTTAGGAATAAAATATGTAAATCCCTTCCAGTCTTTCTTTGAGGAACATTGTTTTAAACATTTCAATAATTTTCTTAGACATTTGTTGATAAACTGGAGATCCTCTGCCCATCTTTACTCCTCAAAGACCTTTTTGAAATCACATTATTATTATTATTATTATTATTATTATTATTATTATTGATATTTTTACCTCATTACTCGCCCTAAATTGTTCCTGTCTCAACTTTCTTGGAATGTGTTGCAGGCCTGAAAATCAGGAATGGATGCAGAAAGGATGCTTATTAACAAATCAAATGTAGTTGACCAGAAAAAAACCTGAAATATCGTAGGTTCATACTGTCTGCAGTGAAATAAAAGTCAAATGAAATGTAAGGAACACAATTTTTATTTTGTGTGTATTTTCTCTACCATTCCAACTCTTCCACTTATAACAAAAACACTGTAAATTATTTCAGTTAATTGACAATTTAACCCATTCTGTGATTATACCTGAATCGGCTAACTTTCTGATTAATTTTGTTCTCATAACAGATCACTAATGATACTCCAGTGCTTGAAGAACCCCGGACGCTCAATCTGCCAAACAAGTTCTAACAAGTTCTAATTTCCTTTGGTATCAATAAAGTATCTATTTGGTTATCTATCTGTATATCCATCTTTCTTACTAGTTATCTATTTATCTACAATGGTGCTTGAAAGTTTGTGAAGCTGTTCTGCACGGAGGAATGAGCTAAAATTCCTCCAAGCCGGTGTGCAGTACTGATCAACAGCTACAGGAAACGTTTAGCTGCAGTTATTGCTGCACAGGGGGGTCACAGCAGATACTGAAAGCAAAGGCTCACATACTTTTGCCATGTAATATGTAATATTGGATCATTTTCTGCAATAAATAAATGACAGAGTATAGTATTTTTGTCCCATTTGTTTAACTGGGTTCTCTTTGTCTACTTTAGGACTAGATCATCTAAGGGAGTTTTCCCTTGCCACTGTCGCCCTAGGCTTGCTCAATTTGGGATTGGACGTATATATTAGGAGATAATCTAAAATTGAAAAGTTTCTTTGAGACAATGCTCCATTGTCTCTTGTGCACTCTGCTTTAGTTCACCACACAGGTTTTCTATGGGGTTTAGATCAGGGGACTGAAATGGCCATGGCAGAAGTTTGATGTTGTGTTCAGTAAACCATTTTGCTGTTGATCTGGACATATGTTTTGAATCAATGTCCTGCAGGTAGGTCCAGTGCTGACCCAGTTTCTTGGCAGAGGCAGACAGATTCTGATTTAAAATGCCCTGGTTTTTCATAAAATTGAGGTCATGTTCCATAAGGAGGTTCCCAGAGCCTTTGGAGGAAAACAGATTACAGAGGACCCACAAGATTACAGATCCTCCACCATACTTAACAGTGGGCATCAGGTTCTTGTCATTGTAATCATCCTTCTTTTTTATTCCAAACCTCCCTTGAGTATTTGATTCTTTTTTAAACCTGCCAGAAAGTTAAATTCTCATTTAATCTGAACACAGAAAATGGTTCCAATCAAGGTCCCAGTAGGGTTCAGCAAACTCCATGAGCTTACATTTGATGACAGGAAAGGCTTCTTGGTAGTTTTTAGGACTTGGTGACCCCAAGACACTTTAGACATATGGTCACTGCTCCCAAATTCTCTACCAGCCAGTTCTGTTTGAAATGCCAACATATATTCTCTAAGGAGTTAAGATCTGGTGACAGATTGGGCCAAAACATCATGACATCATAACAGTCATTTTTAGTCTTCCAGATCCTCCAGAACATGCTTTCCCTGCTATAGAACCTGTCACTTGAAAGATGTGGCTAATTCCAAGAATTGTAGCCAATGGAATCTTGATACCTTGAGACTGCCAGTGGGTGAGATACATTAGACAGTAAGTGTAAGGAGGTGAGCAACTTTGACAAGGTCCAAGGACAAGAAGAAATTATGCACAAAATATGATGATTCAAGATTGGAGAATTTTAAATGTCACATGTACATTTGTTGCTGGTACAAAAGTACTGTACAGTGAAATGCACAGCTGCCGCTTCGAAGACTGTGCAAGAGGTAGAGTAAGAGTAAGATAGAACTGTGTGAGTACAAATAACAGTGTCAATAGATTAAACATGTGAATAAAAAAACAGTTATATATATATATATATATATAGAGGAGAGGTTTCATGGGCTAAATGGAACCAGTCTACATTGCACCAGTAAGAGCAGAGTGTGAAGGTTTCAATTAACCGGGGTTAAGAGCCACAGTTTTGCTCAAATATTGCAATGCACCAAACATGGGTGACATACCAGAGTTCAGATGGTTTGAGGACATGAAAGTGAAGTTGGAACAGCTCCCATGGCCTGCAACAGTCACCAGTTTATTAGTAAATGAGTAAATATTATGAGCACTTGGGGTGTTTGGAGAAGCGAGTCCAGGAAACGTTTTCTCCACCAGCATCATAGTGGGACCTGGCCACTTCATGCTAGAAGCCTGGTTATTTTAAAAGCACGCTGACCACTGGCAGGACTGTGTATATGTTCATTGCCAAGACGAAATTGACGCTGTATTGGCGCAAGGCTTAATTGTGGTGATTTCAATATTTCACTTTGACAATGAGCAGGATCCATTAAAATTGCTTTCGAGTCCATCTTAGAATCCATGGGTATCACTCAGAATGTGATGGGACCAACCCACCGCTGTAATCATACTTTAGATCTAATATTAACATTTGGTATCAATATACACAACCTTGATGTTTTCCTGCAAAGTGATTCGATTTCAGATCACTATCTTTTAGTATTTGAGCCATCTCTAATAAATAAAATCCTTCTGCCTCATTATCACACCAAGCACACTATCACATCTGCTACTCCAGCTGCGTTTATAAAAAACCTACCAGACTTGAAATGTAATACACTTACGGAGATCAATCATAATGAGTGTGTAAATGACCAATTAGAATGTGTGCTTCGCTCAACCCTGGACACGATTGCTCCTGCTAGGGTCAAACGCATTAGGGGAAAAATCTAGCACCATGGTATAATGACCACACCCGTACCTTAAAGCAAAGAACATGGCATCTAGAGCACAAGTGGAGACATAGTAAATTGGAGGTATTTAAGATTGCTTGGAGGGACAGCATGGCAGAGTATAAGCATGCCCTTACTAAAGCTAAGGCTGCATACTTTTTCTCAATCATAAAGAAAAATAAGAATAATCCAAGATTTCTCTTTAATACAGTCTCCAAATTAACAAAAACCCTACAGAAAGTGATTCTCCCATTCTGTGTAATTTTAACAGTAATGATTCCATGAGTTTCTTTAATGATAAGATAGAAAACATTAGGCATCAAACACGATACTCATCACATCACCAAACTATTCAGCCACCTTCCAAATGCAGCACTAGAGAAGACATCTGTTTAATGAGCTGTAAATCAAGATTAGAATCTTTTACCCCAATTACTAATACTGAACTATCCTCACTGATCAGCCCGTCTAAGTCATCAACATGTTTATTAGATTCAATTCCTACACATTTACTCAAAGAAGTAATACCTAGTATTATAGATCCAATGTTAGTTATTTTAAATTCATCCCTTACCTTTGGTTATGTGCCCAAATCCTTTAAGTGTGCCGTTATCAAGCCACTGATTAAAAAAAGCCAATCTTGACCCTTGTGTGATATCTAATTATAGACCAATTTAAAATCTACAGTTTCTCTCCAAAATGTTAGAAAAAGCCGTCTATCAGCAGCTCTGCAGTTACATCCAAAGGAATGATATTTATGAAATATTTCAGTCTGGCTTAGGGCCCCATCATAGTACTGAAGCAGCATTAATTGGAGTACTAAATGACTTCAGATAAGGGATGTGTTTCTTTTTTTGTTCTGTTAGATTTAAGTGAAGCATTTGACACTACAGATCACGACGTTTTACTAAACAGACTAGAAAATATGTAGGTAGGTATTAAGGGGATTAGGCACTTTCTTTGGTTTTAAATCCTACTTAACCAACCGGTACCAGTTTGTTCATATAAATAATCTAAGGTCTAAGCTCTCAAAAGTGAAGTATGGTGTGCCTCAGGAATCAGTGTTTGGCCCGCTTTTATTCTCTCTGTACATGCTGCCACTAGGCTCAGTTATTCGTAAACATGGCATTAATTTCCACTGCTATGCAGATGATACACAGCTGTACATATCAGCCAAACCTAATGACAGCCTTACAATCAACAAAATTGAGGACTGTGTAAAGGAAATAAAAGGATGTTATTTAATTTTCTCTTACTTAACTCAGATAAAACTGAGGTTCTCTATTAGTGGGACCCAAGGCTGTGAGAGACAAGTTGGCTACATCTGTCCTAAATCTAGATGGCTGTCCAGTATTGCCCAGTCCATCTGTAAAAAACCTAGGTGTCACATTTGATTCAGATCCATCCTTTGATGCACATATTAGCAGCATCACTCGAATTGCTTTCTTTCAATTACGTAATATAGCTAAACTTTTAAAATATCCTCTCTTTTAATGATGCAGAGAAACTGGTTCATGCGTTTATAACCTCAAGGTTGGATTACTGTAGCGCCTTACTTACTGGATGCTCTAGTAAATCTATAAATAAACTTCAATTAGTTCAGAATGCAGAGTGCTAACTCGAACTAGAGAATTTGATCACATCACTCCTGTTCTATCATCACTAAACTGGTTACCAGTCAAATTCCGTATTGATTACAAAATACTTCTTATAACTTAGAGTTTTACAGTCCAGCTTGTCTACTTCGTTCGCAGGGTGCAGGACTTCTTTCAGTTCCTAGAATTAAAAAAGTCACAGCCGGGGGAAAGGCTTTCTCATACATGGCCCCCCAACTATAGAAAAAACTTCCCACTTTCATTCAAGACTCAGGCACTCTCCAAAATTTTTAGTCTAGGCTAAAGACATACTTATTTACACAGGCTTTTGACTAGATTTATACCAGGATGCATGGCTTGGGTCACTGGGGCTGGAGTCTGGAGTCATGTCTGGCCTGCCTGCCTTGTCTGTTAGCTGGGAGTGTTGAGTGGGCAGTCTGGCTGAACTGGGCCTCGGTCCTCTTGATCTTGACTCATGCATCCTTGCCTTAGTCTAAGGGCAGAGCTGGGGGTTCATAGTCAAAGAGTCTTATGGTGATCAGAAACGTTGGGCTGCTGTCTTCTGCCTCCCGTGGGGTTGCCGATGTCTCATGTGATCCCTCTTGGCTGTGTTACCTACCAGTTCTCCTCTTTCTAGCTATGCTGCTATAGCTAATGCTGCCTGGGTCTCATGCTAAACATGGCATCAGTGATTGACATGGCATCAGTGATTGTTAATAGACACTGTGCTCTTAATCAATAACTAATTACATTTTCTGTTTTCTCTCCAAGCTGTGTTCCGGTACCAGTTCCTGCCCCACACATGATGTTCATCCGCTGCAGCTTCACTTAAGCTGCTTCCGTCATCAGCTCCAGCCCCATCATACCAGGGCCACTGCCGATGTGCATACGTCACATTTTATTTGAAGTATGACTCCATGACTTTAGTTTCATTCTTAGATTTATCATCTACGCCGCCCAAGGAGGTTGGGTCCCTTTTTGAGTCTTGGTCCTCTTGAGGTTTCTTCCTCATAACACTTAGGGAATTTTTACCTGCCATTGTCGCCCTAGGCTTGCTCAATTTGGGATTGGACGTAGATATTAGGAGATAATCTAAACTTGTAAAGTTGCTTTGAGACAATGCTCCATTATAAAAAGCGCTATATAAATAGATCTGACTTGACTTGACTTGACTTAACTAGAAAATCATGAATGACCAGTCTACCAACCGCAGACTTATCTGGAACCAACAGTCATACCTTTTTAACTTCTTCTTTTTTTCTCTCTCCTCTCTATGTTAAGCATCCTTGGGTTTGTGAAAGGCGCTACACAAATTGAACGTATTATTATATTCAACATCCACAACAGTCATATCCCACATACACTCCCAGAAGTACAAAGGCATGTATTTACACATCAGTATGCTTGTAAGCTGTCAAAACTGACTTTAGATGCAAGTTTACTTTTACACTTAAAATAAATCACTACTAACAGCAAACTTAACAAATTAGCAGCTGATGAAGGGTACAGCACTGTGTTTGTTTTTATCTCAGGTGGGAACGAGGAGGAAGGGTGTTTTGTGCCAAATGTGTCAACCCTGCATGAACCTCTCTCTCTCTCTCTCTCTCTCTCTCTCTCTCTCTTTTAAATATGAAACTGAAAAATAACCAAATTTACTACAGTATCTGACAGATTCACAGGTTTACATGGTGAAATAGGAAATCCCTGAGATGAAGGAAGAAGGACGAAATCTTGACCAGATCTGGCTTTAGGAGGAAAGGCTAAATCTTTAACGGCACCAATTTCTAAAACAAATTGTACAATACTCTAAATATAATACACAAATTATTAAATAAAATTATTTAACAA
The DNA here is from genome assembly GCA_025084515.1 of Ancistrus triradiatus. Classification (NCBI taxonomy): domain Eukaryota; kingdom Metazoa; phylum Chordata; class Actinopteri; order Siluriformes; family Loricariidae; genus Ancistrus; species Ancistrus triradiatus. The sequence goes on along the minus strand of JAJAGP010004427.1, from coordinate 22,836 downwards.
TAAATTTAAAAAAACATTTTACTGTTTTCTTAATATGGTAGGTTTGTTTCAGCATGGGAGGGATGAGGGTGACAGGCATCAAGTGGGTAAGGTTAAAGCCATGGGGTGGACATCAGGTTACAGCAAGGTTACATCAGAGTTGGACGAAGTATAGATACTATTTGAGTATCTATACTTTACCGAAGTATTATATTTTTTGCAAACTTATGACACTAACTTCACTATATTTTAAAGACAAATATTATACTTTTCACTCCACTACATTTCTATCCATGTTTTTTCTAAAATGTGACTGTTTTTTTCAAAGGTGACACTGACAAAGACAGCCTATTAAGAATCAGTACAATAGGGTCACATAAAGTTCATGATTCCTCAGGAAGCATTTTTGAATTTAAACATTAGTTCAGTTGATGGAAGAATGGAAGAATGAGACAGCACTTCTGTGCATTGTGCTCACCCATGGCCATGCCTTGCAACTATGTTTTTGTTTTCTGAACAGATTGAAGATTCATTTCATTTTAAATATGTGCTTTGTTTGCCTAAAGTGAACCTTATCACAGCCTACAAAAAATACAAACTACAAAAAGGTCCTTTATTATCAGGGGTATTACGTATTGGAAGTGTTGTGGCAATATTACAACAATGCAATGGCCTAAGAATTTATTGTAATACTTGAGTATTATTAAAAGCAAGTACTTCAGTACTTTAACTTGAGTAAAAATCCGATGGTACAACTTTCACTTGTATCGAAGTGACATTTGACCAATAGTATCTGTACTTTGACTTAAATAATAAAGTTGTGAACTTTGTCCACCTCAGATTAACATCAGTTCAAGCAGTGATTTATGGATGCACTTATTATAGCATTAATTTATTAATTATTTCCTCAGAAAACATTTTGCAAGCACAGTAATGTCCTGGACAGACTAGATATACCATTCATTAGAAACACCTCACAATGCAATGCCATGTAGTTGTGCCAGGTGACATGGGTTGATTGATAATATTGCTGCTGTGACATGTTTGTTTAGTGAAAACCTGTAGTGGCAGGTAGGCTTACGTTATTTGGATGTCACAGTTAACTAGTGGAATTATTCTATTGCTCTTTCATTGCTTTATTGCTCTAATCTGGGCTGACTGTGCAAATTGTTAGTTAGCCATCTTAATTTTAAGTATTTAACATTGCAATTTAGCATACAACCAGTACTGCTCACTGTACACCAGCAATATACCGGCACTGGCCAGCAGACACCAGTAATGACGAACAGCCAGCTAATGCCTGCATTGTTTTCTTCAGCATATTAGCTGTAGAACAGTGTGTGGCATCAGTAAAAATTGTTCTACCCTTACAGGCATCAGGAGGTTGAATAAGGCATCCCTTGAAAAGAACTACACACCTGCACTCCAGGTCCACAGCTTCGGGGTGCCTGGCACATCCTTTTCTGAGATCTAAAACAGTGCAGTCCTAGTCTGTGCGTGCCTTAATGGAATTAGGATCCTATGTATGTCATCCTTCTGACAGTTATTTTTATGCAGTTAATATTTAGTGTGTGTCCATGCGTGTTAAACTGTAGACTTGTTTTTCAATTCTGGGCAGCAACAGACTCTAGTGTAACCGGTTTATTTTACTCGATGTATGAATACTTTGTTTTAATTGCATTTATTAGTAATTGCTTTCTGGCAACCTCAACTGTTTGCACATTTTTAAGTTGCTTTGACTGCATGTGTCTGCCAAATGACACCAATTCCATAACCATGTGTTTTTACCTTATAGCAACATTGCCGACTGGTTTGAACCTCTATATTTAAGTAATATTTATATCATTTAGCAAAGGCCCTTATTCAGAGTGTTTCACAAATAAGTAGCTGGAAATCTTTTGCTCAAGGGCACAACAGGGGATTAAAACTCACAACCTTCCAAGAGTGGACAGTAGTAAAGTTTATTTACTTCAGTACTGTATTAGAGTATGCTTTTTGAGCATCTATACTCATATCTACAGCTATTCTTTACTGGAATATTTTATTTTTTGCAGACTTACTACTTACTTTAACTTCACCACATTTTAAAGACAAATATTGTACTTTTCACTCCACTACATTTCTACGAAGGTCTCTGTTACTTGTTACTTTGATGAACGTTTGAATGTTAGGAAATGATTTTTCTTTTCTAAAATATGATTGTTTTTTTTCGAAGGTGACATTCACAAGGGTCACATCAAGTTCATGCTTCCTCAGCATGCATTTTTTAATTTGAACTTTAGTCCAAATTCAGTTATTAGGGGTATTAGTAGGCTATTGTAACTGTGGTGGCAACGTTACAGCAATGCAATGACCTAAGAATGTACTTGTAATCTTGAATATTATTAAAAGCAAGTACTTGAGTACTTTAACTTGAGTAAAAATCTTTACAGGTACAACTTTCACCTGTATTTAAGTAACATTTGACCATCTACACTTTGACTTAATAGGCTAATGAATGTGTGTACTTCGTCCACCTCTGCAACCTTCCATTAGTCAGCAGGCTTTCAAACGGACTTGTAAAATGTAAAAACTGCCTTAATACTGTGATGCAATGCCCACGAGGCGATCGAATTTCAGGGAGTGAATCGTGTAAAGTGACACATAAACTTCACTTTTTGGACATAAACGTTTTATTAAATACACCACCAATGTGCGGCTTCGTTATAAATGTGGCATTAATGGTTAGGTCAACGTGACCGACGCACGGCGTATATCAAGCGCTGGTCGCTGGCACCGAACATGCCTTCCTCTGTTGCCCCTCGCAGGAGGCGGTGCGCTCTGCTAAACACACCGTGGTAAAAGTGGTGTGGAGCTTTACTCAGAGACCATGGCATGTGAAGCTGGTTGCTACCGATCGAGCGGATATATGAAATGCTTTATTTTGATTGGAGTCATTGTGGTCGCTGTGGTCTTTGTGGTCCTTGTGGTGGTACTCAGGAAGACAAAGTCCGGCGACGATTTAAATAAAGTCGTCATTGAAAGATGTGAACAGTACCTAAAGGACCATAGCGATATTGCAGGGTAAGTCACTGTCTGTTTTACTGTCTGTTATTAGGAGTATAGTTTATGTGACTCAAATTTTTCAGAACATGCTTGTTTTCGGCCAAAAAAGAGACTCCTTGTTTTCTTTTTATTTCTATCTGTACGTAGGCCATTGAAAGACCGTCTAAGACAGGTTTTCGCAAATGTATTTATCTCAACGCCCAGCTACTTGTATTTTATCCAGTATAACGGGCCAGAGGGAATACAAATGCTTTGCGTAAAGAAAAGAAAGGTTGTGAAACTGCAATGGTGTTTAAAATGTAAAAAAGTCTTCTCCTTGCTCTAACGGTCTTAAAACACCGAAATTGCATATAAACAGCACCAACAATGTAAACGCGCATAGTAGGTATCAGTGGTGTGATTAGAAACGCGGGAATACACACACACACACACACACACACACACACACACACACACACACACATATATAGTGGGGCAAAAAAGTATTTAGTCAGGCACTGATTGTGCAACTTTTCCTACTTAGAAAGATGAGAGAGGTCTGTAATTTTCATCATACCTACACTTCAACTATGAGAGACAAACCTGGTGAAGACTTACAGGAAACGTTTGATCTCTGTCATTGCCAACAAAGGTTATGTTACAAAGTATTGAGTTGTGTTACGGTTCGCCAAGAGAACACGATGGCGAATCGTGAAAGCAAAAGAAAGAGTTATTAGGACCCAATAGCAGTCAGCTCCAGATGGTAGTAATGAACTGAAATGAGTGAAATGAATTAAACAATAATTAATGAAATACAAATAAACTACAGAAAAAGAATAACGTGAGACTTTGTGTGTGTCAGCGAAACTGCCGAATCTGTGAGCTGGCGCACACACACAAAGCTCACGACCGCGCCTACAGGGGCAGCGAAAGGCGGGGGTAAAGCCACCTGCCGAAGGCGCGAAGCGCGGCAGCGTATTATACACACTGACGCGCTTCGACCAATGAAGCCTGCCCTTAAAGCTGAGCAGCGATCAGCGCACGAAGCGCGAAGTGTTTAAATACACTGACGGGATTAACAGAAGAAATCTGCTTCTTAAAGTAAAGCAGAGCGCAGCGCACGAAGTGCCAAGTGTTTCAATGCACTGACGTGTTTAACAAAAGAAATCTGCCTATTAAAGTAAAGCAGAGCACAGCGCACGAAGCGCGAAGTGTTTTAAATACACTGACGTGGTTAACAAAAGAAATCTGCTTCTTAAAGTAAAGCAGAGCGCAGCGCACAAAGCGCCAAGTGTTTCAATGCACTGACGTGTTTAACAAAATAAATCTGCCTATTAAAGTGAAGAAGAGCACAGCGCACGAAGCGCGGAGTGTTTAAATGCACTGATGTGTTAAACAGAAGAAATCTACCTTTTAAAGTAAAGTAGAGCACTGCGCACGAAGCGCGAAGTGTCTAAATGCACTGACGTGATTCGTTGAGGGGGTCTCTGCATGGAACAAGGCTGAGATCAGCGCTCGAGGCGCTTGGGAATAGAAACGCGAAGTACAAATGAAAACGAATGGTAACTAATACTATAATCGGGGAAAGGAAATATAGTATGGCGCCTGATAGCGCTGAGAGAGAGAGCTGAAACCAACAAGCCGAAAGCTCTCACTGTCACGAGCTGAGCCCCGTGCAATCGGCGAATGAGCTCTCTCCCCGAATCGCTCTCAACACTGAATGAGGACTGCCTTGAACGCAGCCACACAGCCTGAGCGTGAGAGCGGTGACGCGCTGTACGGGCTTCAGAGACCGTGTTTACAATCTCAGAAGCAGCACGATGCAATTCACGGTTCTGTGTGCATACCACAGCATGAATCGGACGTGCTTAAAATGGACAGGAGCGGGGCACAGGCCTGCCGCTCGGATCCGCGGCTGAGAAGCACAGAGTGAGGCGGTAGGGGCGAGGGACACGCGGGGGCGCGCAACGCTGGGGCAAGCGCACCTCAAAACGCCGGAGCGGAGCCGTGAACGGGCAAAGGCGCAATTACAGGCTGGTTCTGACCCTACGCTAAATCTACGCCCTGGATTACCTCCGAATCTCCAGATTCGTACTCCGGCTGAGCCCCTAAAGCGGGCCCAGTCTACCAAAGTCCCTAACACCGACCGTACCGAAGCGACAGCGCGAAAGAGACCCCAAAAAAGTCTCTTAAACACAAAAAAACGTAGCGTCCCTAAGCACAGCAAAAACCTGGCATAGACGCCACGGGAATGAGTAGGGTGGAAGGCGATGGTGCGCACCTGTCAGTGCCAAACAAAGCTCTTAAATAGAGCCACTGACAGGTGTGTGCAATCGTGCCGTAATCAAGTGACACAGGCACGATCGCATGGTCTGAGGATCCCGAACCAAAGCTGAACCAATACTGGCCTCTACTGTCAGCTTGGCGGAATCCCCAGACTGCTGGGGAGGTAGTAGACCGCACTGGGGATAAACAGTGGGTGCACCACGTAACAGTACAGGGTTAAGCGTCTGGCACACGGGGGGGCGCCAGCATACAGGGCCAGCCCCAATGGGGGAGTCAAAAGAAAGGCCGGTGCAGGTCGTGCCACATACGCAACCCCGCTTGAGCTCAGGGGCGAAGCACGGCGTGGAGCTTACAAGCACGACGATCCCAGGTGTAGAGCCAGACGGCACTGGCTGCTCAACCATAGAGTGCAATTGCTCACGTTCGGAGCTGGGCGGTGCCGGGTGTCCAAATGCCGGGCTTACAAACGCAGCGCGCTCAGGGACGGAGCGACGCAGCTCAAGTTCAAGACTGGGCAGCGCTAAGTGCACAGGCATAGGGTCAACGGGCGTGGCTAGCTCAGGGACGGACCGTAGTTGCTCAGGTTCACAGCTTGGCGGCGCTGGGTGCCCAGGTACGGGGTCAACAGGCACGGCGAGCTCAGGAACGGAGCGTAGTTGCTCAGGTTCACTGCTTGGCGGCGCGGAGTGACCAGGTATGGGGTCACCGGGCGTGGCAAGTTCAGGAACGGAGCGTAGTAGCTCAGGTTCACTGCTGGGGGGCGCTGTACGCTCGCCCTTCCAGCTTGAGCCTTCAGTACGCCAGGCTGTGCTGTAAGCCTCTCCGTGGAGCCGATGCGCTCACACACGGGGCTTAAAGGCGTGTGGGGCTCCTGTACGGGGCCAGGCGGCGCTAACTGCCTCACCGTGGAGTCTTTGTGCTCGAACACGGGGGTTGCGTGCGCGGCGGGCCCAGGTACAGGGCCAGGGGGCGCCATGGGCTCAGGCACGTGGTCTGACAGCCCTGGTGCGGAGCTCATGAACGCGGCAAGCTCTTGAACAGAGCGTAGTTGCTCAAGAACGTTACTGGCCTCTATGTCAAGGTCAGGCACAGAGCTGAGCAGAGCAAGCTGTTTGCTTACAGAACTCAAATGCTCAAGGATGGAGTTGAGGCAAAGAGGATGCTCTGGAGCGACGCTAGGTGGCGCTAACAGTTCAGGTACAGGGCTTAACGGGCCAGTAAGCGGGGGTGATGGCTGGAAGCACACGAATGCCTCGGCCTCCCTGGTTCCGGATCGGATACGCGCATCCGTGCGAACGGCCAGATCGCACAATGCTGCACGGGAGGCGGCGGGAAGGAATGGCAGAAGTTCATGCTCCAGTCTATCATCAAGACCTCTTTCAAAAACGGCCATGAGCAGCAGGTCATCCAGAACGCCGGAGCGGAGCCGCGAACGGGCAAAGGCGCAATTACAGGCCGGTTCTTACCCTACGCTAAATCTACGCCCTGGATTACCTCCGAATCTCCAGATTCGTACTCCGGCTGAGCCCCTAAAGCGGGCCCAGTCTACCAAAGTCCCTAACACCGACCGTACCGAAGCGACAGCGCGAAAGAGACCCACAAAAGTCTCTTAAACACAAAAAAACGTAGCGTCCCTAAGCACAGCAAAAACCTGGCATAGACGCCACGGGAATGAGTAGGGTGGAAGGCGATGGTACGACGCCTGTCAGTGCCAAACAAAACTCTGTGTGCAATCGTGCCGTAATCAAGTGACACAGGCACGATCGCATGGTCTGAGGATCCCGAACCAAAGCTGAACCAATACTGGCCTCTACTGTCAGCTTGGCGGAATCCCCAGACTGCTGGGGAGGTAGTTAGACCGCACTGGGGATAAACAGTGGCCACTAGTGGCACCACGTAACAAGTTGAACCAAATTTATTGACCAAATACTTATTTTCCACCATAATTTACAATTAAATTCTTTAAAAATCCTACAGTGTGATTTCCTGGAGTTTTTTTTTGTCATTTTGTCTCTCATAGTTGAAGTGTACCTATGATGAAAATTACAGACTTCTCTCATCTTTCTAAGTAGAAGAAGTTGCACAATCAGTGGCTGACTAAATACTCTTTTGTACCATTGTATATATGTATATATGTATGTGTGTATATATATATATATATATATATATATATATATATATATATATATATATCATTTCAATGTATTCGATGTATTTATTTACCATTTCAACGATAATTAAAAAGTGATTGTTTCCTTCACTCTTATGTGCTCAAACCACAAACCGCCAACGTGGCATCTGATCACCAGACCATAGATTTATTCCCTTTCCTTTAGGCTGTGCCCTACTACTAGCACTGGAGTATATATCCAAACGCAAAAAATGTCTCATATGTACAGACTCATGCGTAAAAATTCTTAAAACCCTTTGACACAGACCACCCCATTATTTCTCAGATATTAACCAAAGACAAAGAATTACAAGAACAGCAATATACAGTCTAGTGCTACACACTGAAATTCCAGGCAGTGAAAAAGTGGACCGGATCACCACACGACCCATTCCACCCAGACTCCTTTCCATTACTGTAAATGTAGAATGTAGGAAAAGCCAACATTAGGATGGACAAACTTTAGATGATTGTTAGCGAGATTATTAATGAGATGATCGGATGTTCTATATTGACACACAAACACCTACTCACACTCAAACACCTATCCCATAACCTGCTCTATGACATTTTTCTCAAAATAACTAAAGAAGATTTTTGTACAGGATGTTTTCTGAGGTAGCAGTAGCTGTGTTGCTATGGTAATGATGACACGCTGGAACAGTGGTTAAAAACAGCTGCCTTGGGGAGACAAGGTGCCGTTCATAAAGTATGCGGTCAAAATAGATACTATGGCCTTTCGAGGTATAAATGCTCAGAACATTTTTGTGCCTTGCAATATTAATTTATTAACAATACGAGACTAAAATATGTTATAATAGAAGTCACAGATCAGTAGACATGGGTGTGTTTATTACCTCCAAGCTAAAATGCTAAACATGAACAAAACTTAACATGGTTTAATATACTAAAACAATGAGCTAGGAAAACCAAACTTGTCTGTTAGTACTGGTGATTAGTCCTCTCTACTGCTGAAATGATGAACCTGTGAACCAAAAGAAAATGAATCATATTTACCTTAACATTTTACCTTCCCATTTAAACCTATTATAAAATACTTAACACAAAAATTGTTACTTTCTCTTTGGACCACAAGTTCATTTCAGCAGTAGAGAGTACTTATGACCAGTAGTACCTGAGAGACATTTGAGAGTGTTCCTAGATCACTGCTTTAGTGTATTAAGCCACATTAAGCTTTTTACTTATCATTTATATAAAATATATCTGTATACCTAAACATTTGGCTAATTTTTTTCTCCATTCTGGAATCGAAACTTGGAATTGACAAGAACCGGCATCAGTAAAATGCAAACTCTAATTACCAAGCATTCTGGCTGCCAGATGAATGGAAGGGCATAGCCATAGCACTAGCTGAATTCTATTTTTGATGAACAGAGAGGCTATTAGTTAGGCCTAAGTTTTAAAATTTTTTAAAATTCAGTTCTCTGACCTTCATGATTTATATAGTCAGGATGATCTGTTTGTATGCAGCACTATGTAAAGTTATGTACATGGCATTGGCGAGTATAGCTCCTTTTAAGATGGTGCTCAACCTCCCCTAAATTATGTCCCAGCACCCCCACCACCTTTTATTTTTTTTACCATTTTTAGGGGTGCTGGTCTCATTGGGTGCTCAGCACCCCCTAAAGGTCTTATCTTAGAATCGCCCCTGGTACATGGCACTAAAACTGAAGACTCATTATGTACATGTATATAGTGAAGAGCTGTGGGCCAAGGGCTGAGCACTGGGAAACATGGATGAGAGAAGTCCGATTTAAACTAAATTGCCATATGTCTCTGTGATACCGGGTCTGAATTAAGCAAGTACAGAACCCATAATGCCAGTTAGGTTTTCAAGTCGGTGCAAAAACATGCCATGGCACAACAATTAGCAGTCAGATCCAGGAAAACAAGTGTGCTTGACTGTTGTCCCATTATTAGACACAACCTTTTACTACACAAGGGCAGTTTTATCAGGCTGTTGGAGGCCAAGTGTTTTTTCAGCTGTTCTGCTAATAAAAAGCAAAGCAAAGTTTTATAATGGAATGTGAATGCAAGGGCAAAAATGTACATGAAACTGCACCTTTTGTCTTAATGTTGTGATGTTACGGGTCGCCATAAGCAGATACGGAGCTTACTTGCTCAGGTAACAAGCTTCCGGGCGTGGCAAGCTCAGATATGGAGCCAGGTGGCGCTAACTGCTCAGGAACAGAGCTTACTTGCTCAGGTTCGGAGCTTACAGGCACGGCGTGCTCAGGTACGGAGCTAGGGGGCGCTAATTGCTCAGGATCAGAGCTTACTTGCTCAGGTTCGAGCTAACGGGCACGGCGAGCTCAGGTACAGAGCAAACAAGCGCGGCGTGCTTAGATACAGAGCTAGGCGGCCTCAAGTGCTCAAGTACCGAACTAGCTTTCCAAGCGAGGGATGTAGGGACGACGGAAAGCCGCCCTTCCTGCTAGTTCACTCGATCAGGCAGGCAGCCCATGTGGCCAGATCGAACAGGTCAGTCAGTGACGAAGGGTCCGGCAAAAAGAACAATCCGTCCCTGACCTCCTCGTTGAGGCCATTTGTAAATATCTCCCTGAGCGACTTGTCGCAAAAACCACTCTCCAACGCCAACTGGTGGCATTGATGCTATGTACCAGAAGGAATGTGTGTATGTGCACATTAACGGTTGCAGTGTTCTACAACTTGCTTAACCTGGCAGCTTTGAATACACACATTTTGTAAGGCATGCAGAGAGTCCACAGAGAGAAGAGACTGCACATGCCCTTGCGAAGGAACGTCAGTGTAATTTTCTATAGAAAAGGGTAATGGTGAAAGGCAATGTCCCCTGCCTCTTCCTGGAAAGAAGATGCTGTGTCAGGTGCATGTGCACAGCAGTTTCCCAGCAATGTCTCCACCAGATTGCAACACTTCTTTGGCCTGCTCTGTTGCCAGATTTATCATGAATCAAGCATTTATGGGACCAACTGGGATGTCCTAGGAGTGTAGAGGGTATACAGACCCAGCTGTGGGCAAATGTGTCATAGAGGCATCTCTAGCAGTCAGTGCTCTCTCACCAAGAGGTACACTACACAAAAGTAGCCTCTGGCAGCCTTTTCATAGAGCAGCAGGGGAATAATATTTACACCCTCTTGTGGCAAGACCCAGTGTCTAGTCAGACCAGCTGTAATCATTTACACATCCGCCAGAGACAGAACTGCATGCTGAGCAATCCTACATTTCTGTTCGGGTGCTTTATTTATATATTTATTTGTCTTTATTTTTTGTGTGTGTGTGTGTGTGTGTGTGTGAAATAATACTGTTTCATATTAGTGTTCTGTTTATCAGGTCTCCTCTCCAGGCCGAACTGGAAAAGATATCCACCAGTAATTGACTTTCTCTCTCCGTTTTGCAGGATGAATGACTGCAAAACCATCTGGGGGGCTTTTGAGCAGGCTTACGTGGGTAGAGATCCATGTAACATTCCTCCTGAGTCATATGACCTTCTAATAAACACAGTCAAACAGAATGTTTCCTGTAATTCTGTAAGAATATAACCACATGCACGTACATAATACATTTTCCTAAAGCTATACTGAGTTTGACTATTGTTTATGAACATAAAATATTCACTTATAAACCAAGTGTGTCTGTACATATGCCTTTGCAGAAATTGTTCTGGAGTAAAACGAAGCTGATGGCACATGCATTCACAGATAACCGTGACTGCCTGAAGACTGTTGAAGACACTTTGCTAGGTTTCCTATTTGATGGACTGACATGGTGCAGCAAAAATGGAAGCAACGGTATGTCACTTGATTAGGTTTAGAGTTTGACCAAAACGGCTGCTTACAAGAGTGAAAGTATTAAAAAAGTAATTTTTCTCAGTAATAAAAAGCTTTATTATATGCCTAAACTTTGCTGTCCTGGGTTTTAACATGCACATGATTAACTAACAGTGGAAAGCAAATCACAATATCATTTAGCATAGTGGTCATGAAAATGTATTCAGATTTAACATATTGATGATAGATTCACCTTTAATCATGACACACTGCTCTCTCTTACAAGGAAGTACATGAGCTGCTTTTAGAAGGAAAATGTATGGTATCAGTGATACTGGTTCTGTATTTACTTGGCATTGGATACCAAATTTTGCATTATCGTACACCACTAGTAGGCAGAATGTAAATACTACTTTTTCTATAAACAAAAATATGACCTACTAGATTCTTCCTTTGTGTGACATGTATATATTTTAAAAATAAAATGTTTACCATCAACAGAAACCTTTTCTACAGATTGTCCCGGTTGGTCCGACTGTGAAAACAACACAGTGAAATCTTTTTGGCACAGGTCTTCTACTAATGTGAGTACATCAGACTTTCATTTCTCATGGCTTGTTGAATAAAAAAATGTTTCATTTAGGATTAAATGCTTTGGCTAAGTCACAAATAAGGATGCTTCGTTTTATAAACGGTAAAGCTAGCTGCTTGAAACAGCAGTTCCAGAGGACCTGGGTTCAAAACCCAGATTAGGGTTACAAAGTGAAGCTACACAAGTAACTTTGAATTTGCTGGATTACAGAGTCGCCTCACAGTGAGGAGGTCCTGGGTTTGATCCCAGGTAGAGTGGTCTGGGTAAATTCTGTGTGGCGTCTGCATGCCCTCCCTTTGTCCATGTGGGTTTAAATGAAACAAAACTCTTAAGTTCCGTCCGAAGCTCAGTTTGGTCTTCTTTACCTGGCGCAGGACGTCTTCTTGCTTCCTCCACTTTCGTATCATTGATTCGTTAATGTTGAATTCTCTCGCAGCTGCTCTATGTCCATGTTGTACTGCGTGACCTATAGCGTTGAGTTTGAAATCCACTTCGAAAATGAATGAATGAATGCACGTACCCTAATGCTGAAGCACAGATCATATTACTCCGCTATGCTGCGCACTACGGTGGCCGTAAGCTTCGTAACTTACCAAGGCCGTGCTAAAACATTTTGACAGATTTATGAGCGCCGTGTACCATCTACAATCGGTTCTAGGTCAGAAAGCACAACCAGAATTAATTCATACATTAGACGCACCGCATTTTAAGGCGCACTGTCGATTCTTGAGAAAATTAAAGGATTTTAAGTGCGCCTTATGGTCCGAAAAATACGGTAAATGTTGTGACATTGCAGAAGCAGTTCTGTCCAGAGTTGCATTATTTTGAATACACACAGAGAAGTGAGCCATCTGGATGTCTATGGCTCCACAAACCAAATCAACACAAAGGCATACATCAGGACTTGACTGTGCCAGTAATGGACTCTGCACAAGGCATACATCTGGACTTTCTGAAATACAACCAGTAACGGAAATGCTACTCCTCAGGACACAGTAGGTAGAGCCATTCTGGTTTGAGCACCGCCTATGGCAAGGTGATGTCTGTCTGCTACCAGATAGTTGTACATAATTGTCAATATCGTCTCCAGTCTCTGTGTGTATTCATCGAATTGCTTCCCAATACATCACTGGTGGGTCTTGGTGCTCCTTAGAATGGGGTCTGGATCTTCTTCTGTGATGCTGCTCCCACATCACTACAGTACAGCTGTAGATTATTTGGATATAATTCATACATTATATTAATGTGATTTTTCCCCACAAAATAAATGTGGTTGCACGAACCCACTGTTCTATGTACTGATATTCTGGATTAATATATGGATAACTTCAAAAAAAGTTTGAGACTGACCTTGGGAGAACGTTCAGGGTGATGCCTTTAAAACAAAAACTAGCAGAACCATCTGCATGTGTATGACATCTCCATGCTGCTCCAGAGACAGTCCTACAATAGAAAAAGGATAGTGAAATAATAACCTGAAACTGTTTTTAACAGTTTGCAGTAACTGCATGTGGAGATGTATCTGCAATGCTCAACGGATCTCTGGATGCTCCATTCAACAGAATGAGGTAAATCACACACTCTCTCTTCATTTAGAATTCCTGATGACTTAATGCTCAAGACACATTGCACTGGTGTTTGAGAATGTGACACTGGGGAGTGAGGGAAGAGGATACACCAAACACTCGTTGAACTCCACAGTTCATGATGCATTTAACTAGTGATGGATTTGTTGGAACATATCCCTACTGTAAACCAGGGAGCACCTGTACAGTACAACTCTATTAATGCATATAATGCCTTATATAGTGTGGATTTGGGGGGTCTGGAACAGATTAATTCAATTTATTATTCCTTAATGACGAGAACTGAGGTACCACTGTATTAAAATAAGATAAATGCAATCGGTCAAATATAAAAAATAAGATGTTACAAAATTAAAATTAAGATGTTGCTCAATTAAAACTGTCAGGTTCAACATGGCTTGAAAAAATTTCCCTATAGAAATACTACAGTAGAAGGACAGAACTGAAGCTCTATAAACAGCAAATGTGGCATGGAAGGGGCAAAATTTATATTTCTTATTATATATTGAAATTTATATTTCAAATTGATAAAGACATAAAATCGAAGTTCAGGACAACTCACCAGAACTAAAATGCTGGGGCAAGTTGAGCTCAGTTTGTCCTTTCTGCAGCTTTCTCTTGATTGGCAAGCTCGGCGAGAAAGTTGGCCCAAGTTCAGCACAAACCAGTTGCTCAGGTCGTGCTGTCCTTTTCTGTTTTCAGTGCATTGGCAATGGCTAAATGCAGGTTATGGCCAAAGCAGTTTAGTCATTTCCAGCCAGGTTTACGCACTACGGTTGCAATGTTGGCCCTGGCAGAGCTTCTGTGTAACTTTCTGGCATGAATACAGTCTCTGGGCCCTTTGATTTTAGTTCCCAGTTTGCACTGAGATAGCAGACAGTCAGGTTTATGTATTGACCACATATCCGTTGTCACTGAGAAATGGTCAACGTCTTTCAAGTCATGTATTATGTTGTCTTTCACTGTCAGCTTTTCTGTCTGAGAAATCATATTGTTATCAAAAACCTGTAGCATGGCTTTGAACGATGACATCTCTTTACCTTTGATCTGATCATGAGAATTCACAGCCTCTCTTATTCTTATTGCTTTTATAAAAAACAACAAGCCTTTATTTAAATTAGTATTCACAATAAACCATTCTTTGCCAGTGTAGTCTGTTGATAAGAGTTCGATGTAAATGTTGGTTGCTGGCAAAATAAAAGCTAAAGTATACTCTGTCCTTTGACAAAACCGGTCGTGGTAGTCATCACATAACCGCAGTATTGCATTTAGTGTTGCAACGATATCGTATCTGTATCGGCGCCGATACTGATGCTTACACAGAGTATCGGTATCGGTAATGCAGAGCATCGTCCCCTTCCTCGTGGAATTAAAGTTCTATCTGACATGTTTTTCAACATGTAGTTATTCATTTATACTTATTCTGTGACAAATCCTTAACATTATGTGAGGTGTTTTAAGTTTTATGCATTTTGGGTTCTATCTGCGGTTCTACCTGCGGAGTCGCTCATCTGTGAGAACCAATCGGGTTTTTGAATGCACCAATCAGATTCCTTCTTTGCCATGTCACTTAATGCTCAATGAGTGGGGTAATAGTCTGTTGTTTTTATATTAGACAATGTTAATAAAAAATAGGTAGTACACAATGTGTACTTTTGTTGTTTTAAATAATAATTAAGATTAACTGGCACAAAGCAGGAATAACTCTAGACAGGGCGCGCACACACACACACACACACACACACACACACACATACACACACACACACACAGACACACATAAACACCGCAACCCTGTTCAGGATTAAACGGAGAAGAAAGTGAGTAGATGAATGACATAATGCTTATTTCAATTGTTATTAGAAATGGAGTTGTTTTGCAATGGTTGTGACAGTGTTTAATTTACAATGCATTAATTTTAATAAACCAGCTGTAATTAATAATTTAATGGAAATAATAATTTCATAAGTATATTCTAAGGTTGTATGATTTGTATGCCTAAGTTTATAAATGTTTCTGAAACATGAAATCTTGCTGAAACATTGTGTCACGCCCGCCTCCAGCGCCGCTCCACCCGCTCGCACTTTGCCTCGCCAACCTACTGATCACCTACACCTGTTTCTCATCCTGGACTTTTCCCCACACCTCATATAACCACCATTCACCCTCACTCACCCGCTTCTCGACGAGGTTTCCTAGCCAAGTCACCAAGCTCTACCATTGCCTGTACGTTAAATAAAACTTGCCTTACCTCAACTCGGTCTGCGTTTGCCTCCTCACTCCTTGCGGCGTCACAGATCGAGAAGCCGACAAACATGGAGGCAGCGGCCGCCAATCTGCACCCCGACGCTTCCCCAGCGGAACAGCTCGCCGACCTCCGTGCTCAAATCCAGGAAGTAGTCTAGGTGGTTTCCATACTCGCCGATAACCAGCGCTCGCTCAACGCCCTGGTACCCTCCGTCAACGAGCTGACTCAGCGTGTGTCCCAGCTTACGCCTTCCCCCGCTGTGCAGGCCTCAGCGTCAGTTCCTCTTCCCCCCAGCCCTCCTCGCCAGCCTTCGGCGGCCTACCGCATCGCTCTTCCGGACAAATACGACAGAGACCCGGAACGCTGCGAGGGCTTCCTTCTCCAATGTCAATTGTACTTTACCAGCACACCACCTGAGTCCGATCAGGCCCGAATCGCCCTCATAATATCCCTCCTCACCGGTCGGGCTCTTGAATGGGCTACGGCCGTCTGGTCTCAACAAGCGGAGGAGGCCACAGTATACAGCAGCTTCCTCACAGCCTTCCGCGCCGTCTTCCAGCACCCCCGGGAGGGGCGTTCTCCTAGCTCTACGGCAGGGTCGCCGACTACGCTCTGCGCTTCCGCACCCTGGCGGCCCAGAGCGGATGGAACACACCTGCTCTCCTCTCCTCTTTCCTTCAGGGCCTGCGTCCCGATCTCCGCAGAGAACTGGCGGGGAGGGACCTGGACCTGTCTCTGGATGCACTCATCACCCTCGCTATCCGCCTGGACCAGCTCCTCGTTCTGCGCTCCACCTCCGCTCCTCGCCTCGCCTCTTCTCCCCCTCGCGAGTCTTCGCCTCCACCCGAGCCCATGGAACTCGATCGCGCCCACCTCTCTACGGAAGAGCGCCGGCGTCGCTTCGAGCAAGGCCTGTGCTGCTACTGCGGCTCTGACCGCCACCTGCGTCTCGCCTGCGATCTCGCTCCGTCATCCGGTCCAGCCAGCTCGCATGCCAGGGTCCCGGCACGCATGCCTCGGGTGAGTCGAACCTCGTTTGAGTCCTCTTTCCTCCTTCCTGTGGTTTTACGACTCGCTCACGGTGATGTCCCTCTTACAGCATTGATCGACTCCGGCGCGCAAGGGAATTTCATCGCCCAGCACGTCGTCTCTCGATGGGGGATTCCCTGCACCACTCTGCCTCTCAAGCGCCGCATCTCCTCGGCCGACGGCCGCCCCCTCGGCTCGGGCTTCCTCACCCGGGTAACAGCCCCTCTCTGTCTGCTCTCCGGGGCGGTTCATCAGGAAACCATCAAGCTCTATCCTCTTGGATCCCTTACGCACCCCGTTATCCTGGGACTTCCCTGGCTCCGTGATCACGACCCGCTCATCTCCTGGTCAACCCTCGAGCTCGTCCGTTGGTTGCCTCGCTGCCAAGAACGCTGCATCCACCGGCCCGCCTTGCAGGTGCGTTTACTCCCACTCACCCAGCCGGATCCTCTGCCTCCCAATGTACCTGCTCAGTACACAGACCTGGCTCCGGTCTTCGGTACGGCCTCACCTCCCGCTCTTCCTCCTCACCGTCCCGGCGACTGCGCGATCGATCTCCTGCCAGACGTCTCCCTGCCAAAAGCACGCCTGTATCCGCTGTCCGCGGCCGAAGAGAAGTCCATGTCGGAATATATCTCGGAGTACCTGAGCCTCGGTTTCATTCGGCCATCCACCTTGCCCGTCTCGGCCGGCTTCTTCTTCGTGCCTAAACGTGACGGCGGCCTCAGGCCCTGCATCGACTATCGAGAACTGAACCGGATCACACGGAGCTATGCCTACCCGCTTCCACTGGTGCCCTCGGCCCTGGAGCGCCTCCTGGCGGCACAATGGTACACCAAACTCGACCTCCGGAACGCCTATAACCTGGTTCATGTAAAGGAGGGCGATGAGTGGAAGACAGCTTTCAGCACAAGCAGCGGGCATTACGAGTACCTGGTCATGCCCTTCGGCCTCGCCAAGTGTCAGTGTTCCAGGCTTTCATCAATGACGTGCTCCGGGATATGCTCGGCAGGTTCGTCGTGGTCTACCTCGACAACATCCTCGTTTACTCCCCGGACTTCAACACCCACGTCGACCAGGTACACCAGGTGCTCGAGTGCCTCCACTCTCACCACCTGCGCGTCAAAGCAGAAAAATGCGAGTTCCACACGCAGTCTGTCCATTACCTGGGCTATGTGATCTCTCCCTCAGGAGTCGCCATGGACACCAACAAACTGTCCGCCGTCCTGGACTGGCCGAGACCGGGCTCCATCAAACAGCTGCAGCGGTTCCTAGGCTTTGCCAACTTCTATCGGCGCTTCATCAGGGACTTCAGCCGCACAGTGGCGCCCCTCACCGCACTTCTGCAGGGTAAGCCTCGTTCCCCCCGCTGGTTCCCTCCCCGAAGCCGAGCGGGCTTTCGAAGCACTCAAGGCCGCCTTCACTCGGGCTCCCATCCTGGGTCACCCTAACCCAGATCTCCCCTTTGTCCTGGAAGTGGACACGTCCTCGACAGGCGTGGGTGCCGTGCTCTCGCAACGCCTCGGCGAGCTGCCCGAACTGCGCCCCATTGCCTTCTGCTTGCACAAACTGACCCCCGCCGAACGCAACTACGACGTGGGCGATCGAGAACTGCTGGCAATCATGCTGGCACTGGAGGAGTGGAGGCATTGGCTAGAGGGGTCCAAACACCGGTTCACAGTCCTAACTGACCACAAGAACCTGGAGTACCTCAGGTCAGCCAAACAAGTCAACCCACGCCAGGCTCGTTGGTCCCTTTTCTTCTCCCGGTTCGACTTCCTCATCACTTACCGGCCAGGCACCAAGAACACCAAGGCCGACGCTCTCTCTCGAGATTCGATCCCGAACCGGCCCCTAACGACCCGCCAGTGCCTATCATCCCGTCCTCGTGCACCGTTGGAGCCATAGAGTGGGAGACCTACAGGAAAGACTCTCCCAGGTGCGCACTCCGCCTTCCTGCCCGCCAGACAAGAAATTCGTGCCACAGGACCTCCGCGATCGCCTCCTCGCCTGGGCGCACACCTCTCTCTGCTCTGGCCATCCCGGGGAAACGCACCAACTGCTCTCCGTGCGCTTCTGGTGGGAGAACATGCGCAGGGACGTCCACCGCTTCATCTCCTCCTGCGGCGCCTGCGCGCAAGCCAAGACTCTTCGGACCTTGCCAGCAGGCCTGCTCCGTCCCCTGCTCGTGCCACAAAGGCCCTGGTCTCACATCGCCCTGGACTTCGTCACAGACCTCCCCTCGTCCCAGGGATTCTCCGTCATCATGTCTGTGATAGACCGATTCTCCCATGCCGTCCGGTTCGTCCCTCTTCCCAAGATCCCGTCCGCGCTCCAGACAGCCGAACATCTCTACACCCACGTCTTCCGTCTCTTCGGCATCCCTGAGGACGTCTTCACTGACCGGGGCCCCCAGTTCACCTCTGCTGTATGGCGCGCATTCTTCGAGAAACTGGGCTCCACCGTCAGCCTCTCCTCCGGGTACCACCCGCAGACCAACGGCCAGTGTGAGCGCTCCAACCAGGAGCTGAAGAAGTTCCTGCGTTGCTACTGCCTCCACAATCCGCACGACTGGTCGCAGTACCTACCATGGGCCGAGATTGCGCAGAACTCCCTCAGGCACTCCTCCACGGGTCTCACGTCTTTCCAATGCGTCCTGGGGTACCAGCCTCCCTTCGTGCCCTGGGATTCCATGCCATCGGACGCCCCGGCCGTGGACCATTGGTTTCGCCGCTCCGAGGACGTCTGGTGCCAGGTGCATCAGCGCATCGACAAAGCCATCCGTCGATACAAGAGACACGCGGATTGCCGCCGCCGCTCCGCTCCCGACTTCCAGCCCGGGGACCGCGTCTGGCTCTCCTCACAGGGACTCCGCACCGCACAGGGAAGTACCCCATTTTCTCCCCGCTTTCTGGGTCCATACATCATAACCCACAAGCTCAATGACGTAACCTATAGACTGCAACTGCCTTCATACCTCCGTGTCTCTCCCGTTTTCCATGTGTCGCTCCTGAAGCCCTGGGTGCCCGGTCCGCTGGCGGACTCCTCTCCCTCGGACCAGCCTCCACCCGTCGGCCCGCCAGGGACTCCCACCTACGCGGTCCGTCGCCTCCTGGACTCCCGCCGACGGGCCTCGCGCCTCCAGTACTTGGTCGAGTGGGAGGGCTACGGACCGGAGGAGAACAGCTGGGTCGACGTGAAGGACGTCTCGGACCCCCTCCTCGTCCGGGACTTCCACGCCTCCCGGCCCGATCGACCGGCACCCAGGCCGCGGGGCCGCCCGCGCAAAGCTTCGTTGCTCCCCGTCTCTCGCCGTGCTCCCGCCTCGACGAGTCCTTCAAGGGGGGGCACTGTCACTCCCGCCTCCAGCGCCGCTCCACCCGCTCGCACCTTGCCTCGCTCTGCCTCGGCAACCTATTGATCACCTGCTTCTCATCCTGGACTTCTCCCCACACCTCATATAACCACCATTCACCCACACTCACCCGCTTCTCGACGAGGTTTCCTAGCCAAGTCACCAAGCTCTGCCATTGCCTGTACGTTAAATAAAACCTGCCTTACCTCAACTCGGTCTGCATTTGGCTCCTCACTCCTTGCCGCGTCACACATTGCCTGTCATCTTATGGTTCCTTAATAAGTCTTATTTCTAAGTTTTGTTATACTGAGTCTAAAAGATACTTAAATAGTATACATTTGAATTGATGTCTTAATTACAACAATCATTGATTTCCTTAATTCAATCTCTTTTTTTATGTTTCTTCCAAAATAAGACATTTTGGTGAATTAGAGTCAACATTTCTGATATAAAATCAAACCTAATACAGTACTGCTCTTATACTGACCTGCTACACTTATTTGCTGGAGCAGCTTATTACAGGACCTGAGTGCTGTCTAACCTAAGCAAAGTTCTCCTACCTAAAATTGACCTCTGCACTGGACAAAATATTTAGCAATGACCTTTTACACCTTGCAGTTTTCTTTAATAAGAAGATGATGATTTGTCTTTAAGCAAGAAATACCATAAAAACAAAATAACAAAAAAGGTCATAGCAAAACATGACATTTAATTTTCTGATGCATATAGACAATCTGTTACTAATTTCATGTTTTAAAAAGAAATGAGTTAACTGTCTGCCTTCCTTAAAAACCATTGCTTCTTTATATGTTTTTCCAGATAAAACCTTATAATTCCAAGGACAAAGTAAATTCTTAGAATTAGAAGGTCCTACACTTGACCTGTTCCAAAACAAAACATTTACAAATTTGGTAGGATTTTGCACATTTAGAATATATTTAGGGTGTCTGTGATTTTCATGTATAAAAGAGTTTTCCTATTTAGAATGCAAAATATTTGAAGCTCAATATCCCAAAACTACTGAGAACGCAGACGGAACGTTATAATTCCAAGGAGACGACATGTGCACCACTAGATGAAGCTTAACTCAGGCTGTCTGCGATCTGTTATTATTTCTCGCTTGAGATTATTTCTCACCAGTATTATGAGGGGTGGATAAAATGTAAATATAACAAATAAAAAGCTTCGTAAAATTATGCTTCCCTATTTGTGCTTGTTACTGCATTATGACAAATGTATTCTTTCATGGCTCTAAAATTTTCAAATTCAAACAGTAAATACTATTATTTCAAGCTTATTATATCTTATTTGGGATACAGAACACTGGTTTTACCAAAATAAAGACCATCTGTAAAAAGTGGAACGCTAAAAATATCAGGATTTATATGCACCTATGGAGTAGTTAGGTTAGAGTTGGCTGATACTTGAATTTCAAGTATAGGAAGGAAAAAAAGTGGTATCTGTGCATTACCAATTGCAATATATTGTGATATAGTTGTCGTCACATCCCTATATTTAATACTGAACATGTACAGTGGTGCTTGAAAGTTTGTGAACCCTTTAGAATTTTCTATATTTCTGCATACAACATCATCAGATTTTCACACAAGTCCTAAAAGTAGATGAAGAGAACCCAGTTAAAGAAATGAGACAAACATATTATACCTGGTCATTTATTTATTGAGGAAAATGATTCGATTTCGATTGGATTAAGGTCAGGACTTTGACTAATAGTATTTACCTATCTAATAGTATTTACTGTTGACTTGACTTGACTTGACTTGACTTGACTTGGCGATTCCAAAACATTAACTTTATTCTTCTTTAACCATTCTTTGGTAGAGACTTCTGTGCTTAGGGTTGTTGTCCTGGCCCAGATGCAGCAAAACAGGCCCAAACCAGGATACTACCACCACCATGTTTCACAGATGGGATAAGGTTCTTATGCTGGAATGCAGTGTTTTCCTTTCTCCAAACATAACGCTTTTCTTTTAAACCAAAAAGTTCTATTTTGGTCTCATCCATCCACAAAACATTCTTCCAATAGCCTTCTGGCTTGTCCACGTGATCTTTAGCAAACTGCAGACAGGCAGCAATGTTCTTTTTGGAGAGCAGTGGCTTTCTCCTTGCAGCACTGCCATGCACACCATTGTTGTTCAGTGTTCTGATGGTGGACTCATGAACATTAGCATTAGCCAATGTGAGAGAGGCCTTCAGTTTCTTAGAAGTTATCCTGGGGTCCTTTGTGGCCTCGCCAACTATTACACACCTTGCTCTTGGAGTGATTTTTGTTGGTCGGCCACTCCTGGGGAGGGTAACAATGGTTTTGAATTTCCTCCATTTGTACACAATCTGTCTGACTGTGAATTGGTGGAGTCCAAACTCTTTAGAGATGGTTTTGTAACCTTTTCCAGCTTTTTCTGAGGTCATCAGAAATCTCTTTTGTTCATGCCATGATACACTTCAACAAACATGTGTTGTGACTTTGATGGATCCCTGTTCTTTAAATAAAACCCACTCACACCTGATTGGCATCCCATTGATTGAAACACCTGACTCTAATTTCACCTTCAAATTAACTGCTAATCCTAGAGGTTCACATACTTTTGCCACTCACTAATATGTAATATTGGATCATTTTCCTCAATAAATAAATGACCAAGTATAATATTTTGTCTCATTTGTTTAACTGTGTTCTCTTTATCTACTTTTAGGACTTGTGTGAAAATCTGATGATGTTTTAGTTCATATTTATGCAGAAATCTAGAAAATTCTAAAGGGTTCACAAACTTTCAAG
>JAJAGP010004426.1:0-50259 GCA_025084515.1 Ancistrus triradiatus | reverse complement strand
GTCCTATTTCCGTCTTTGGTCATAGAGTCGCAGAGGGTTAGCTCTGATAATCTCAGACATAAAAACCCTACAAGCTGAACATCCGAAGGTCCTCCAAACCGTCGCTGTTGAATCGGAAGAGAAACCGCTGGCGATTCCTCCCTGCGATCTCGGACGAGAGGCTGACGCCCGGCTCCATTGCATCTTCTTCGCGTGAACCCGCAACGAGTAAGGCAAGTACCTCTGGTGTGTCTTATATGGGTCCCTGATTCTAGAAATCTTGCGTTTAATCTAAATCCACGCTTCGACATAGACTTATCTGTGTCTGAATAGCTTCCATGATACCATACGTGACCAACGTAACTTGTTTGATTAAAGTTCACTGTTTTATAACTAGTCCATAACGATCCTTAGTGGTAGAGATATTTTGATTGTTGAAGTTGCACCTAGAGTCAATTTGGTTTCTGATTTTTAATTACTGTGATATGTGCACTTGCCATTATTCCCCGTTTCCATACTGTGATTTATACATGTTCATCGCCTTTTCATGATTTTGACTCCAAGATACACTCCTTATTACATTAGATAATCGATTGGTATTGCTTTGTTTGAAGTGAATAAACTTGTTATAAGCTTTTGAACTTGCCTCGTGGTGTGAGATTTATTCATTCTAAGGTCGAGAAAAATACTTGGGATTCATATTTCAGAATAAGACTGATCAAGTTGTTCCCTTTTTAACTGGTACCCAAATCTACCAGTGAGTTATTTCACAATTAATTAATATATATTCATAATTAAATTGATTTGGTGGTGCCCCATTTGTATTTAATTAATTATTAATAAAAAGAAAGTTATACAAATTTTACTTAATAAAGTTTGATTAAAATTATATCCAATTAAAGTGTAGCCCTAGGTTTGTTACAGCGCTCACTGATGGAAGGAGGTTTTGGCTTAAAATCTCATGATACATGGCCCCGTTCATTCTTCCGTTAACACAGCTGAGTTGTCCTGTCCCCTTTGCAGAAAAACAGCCCCAAAGCATGATGTTTTCACCCCCATGCTTTACAGTAGGTATGGTGTTCTTGGGATGCGACTCAGCATCCTTTTTTCTCCAGTGAGTTTTTACCAAAAACTTCTATTTTGGTTTCATCTGACCACATGATATTCTCCCAATCCTCTTCTGGATCATCCATATGCTCTCTGGCAAACTTCAGATGGGCCTGGACATGTACTGGCTTAAGCAGGGGGACACGCCTGGCACTGCAGTATCTGAGTCCCTCTCGGCGTAGTGTGTTACTGATGGTAGCCTTGTTACTTTGGTCGCAGCTCTCTGCAGGTCATTCATCAGGTCTCTCCGTGTAGTTCTGGGATTTTTGCTCACCGTTCTCATGATCATTTTGATCCCACGGGATGAGATCTTGCATGGAACCCCAGATCAAGGGAGATTATCAATGGTCTTCTATGTCTTACAGTTGCTCCCACAGTTGATTGGTTTTTTCACACCAACCTGCTTGCTTGCCAACCTGCTTGTCTTCTCAGCCTGGTGCAGGTCTACAATTTTCTTCCTGGTATCCTTCAACAGCACTTTGGTATTGGCCATGGTTGAGTTTGGAGTCTGACTGTTTGAGGCTGTGGACAGGTGTCTTTTATACAGATAACGAGGTCAAACAGGTGCCATTAATACAGGTACCTTTCGGAGGACAGAAGAACTTAGGTCTGTGAGAGCCAGAAATCTTGCTTATTTTTGGGTGACCAAATACTTATTTTCCACCATGATTTACAATTAAATTCTTTAAAAATCCTACAATTTGATTTCCTGGATGTTTTTCTTATTTTGTCTCTCAAAGTTGAAGTGTACCTATGAAGAAAATTACAGACCTCTCTCATTTTTCTAAGTAGCAGAACTTGCACAATCAGTGGCTGACTAAATAATTTTTTGCCCCACTGTGTATATATAGCGGGGCAAAAAAGTATTTAGTCAGCCACTGTTTGTGCAACTTCTGCTACTTACTATATATATATATACAGTGTATATATATATATATATATATATATATATATATATATATATATATATATATACATACACACACATTTTATATATATTTTTACTTATATACTATCACCTCCTCTGACCTCATTCCCCCATTCGCCTCTCCCCCATCCGGATGATCAATGGCCAACCTGCATCCTCCTGGATCCGTTAGCCACCTCCTGGATCTGAGGTGGTGGTGTGTATTGTTATTTTGTTCTGGCAGCTTTGGCGGCATCTTGTCGCAAAGGTACAGCATGACGAGAGATGTGCTCACTCCTCTGTCAGCCAATAGATCACAGCAGCTCATCATCTACGCACCTGCAGACCATCGGTAAGCAATCAGCATGCTCTGTTTAAGAAGTGGCTTGGAGCATGACTGATTGCTGGTTTGTCAGCATGTTAACGCAAGTAACCATAGTTTAAACCACCCATTAACTCTCTTGTCCTTAAGACTAGCTTTCTTTTATGCTGATGCTGTTCACCCAAAACCTGATTGCGGAACCCAAGATGCAGGTCTCAAACAGACAATGAAACGTAGGATCAAATAAGGTTTATTTACAGAAATAACTAGACCAGGTATGCAAGCAATGAAGGGAGAAAACTGGAAAACGAAAACGAAACAATACGGGTTGAAATACTGAGTCCAAGAATGCTGGCGCTGAGCAGAAACTGAAAGATGAAGCGAGCGGTGGTGGTGCAAGGCGAGCATTCCCCAGGGGCAGCAGGTACTGAACAGGAGGCGAGATGATAACCAAGCTGGAGCAGCGGCGACCGGAAGTGCAGGGAGGTTTACCAAACAGGAGCCAGGGAGGGAGGATCAAAACATAAGCAAAAAAACAAACCTGGCTTGAGAGCCGAAAAAGGGGACAAACAAGTACATGACAAATATGATAGCCAACTAGCTAACGATAACACTACAGTACGAGGACCGTGGGATATATGATACAGGAAACTGCTAGTGTAGCAGCAGTCTAGCGCTAGTGACAAGCCTAAGCTAACAAGCGAGCAGCAAAACCATGCTAAGCTAATGCTAGCGATAGCACAAAGGCACAGAATACACGAAATATACTTGGCAGGACTAAGACCTAGAAAACCAGATCGGGAAGTAAAATGACTGACTAAATACCAGGTTACGAGGGTGTATGATCTGGTGATCCATTGCTGCTTGATCCGGTGTGTAGCGTGATCACTGTATCTCCCTCTCTTTACCTTCTTCCCCCAAGTCGTAAACTTTACAACATCTTGGAATTCAAGAAGGCCCTACATCTGGACAGGATCTTAACCCCCCACCTTTGACTCCAACGGTTAACTCTTTCCCAAACCGACATACAACCTTTCACATCTCCAATCATAAACTAAGTCCATGTGCTAATCTTAGGTCAACGTTTCAAGGCCACCAAGCTTTCTTAATTGTCTTCTGACTTTTGCAAAAATTAACGACTTTCTTTCCCCATAGTTGAACTCTGTCATCACAGCCTCTCTTGCAAACCTTATCACCCAAGCCTGGCGCCAGAAAGACACCCCTGGAGATTTACGACATCAACAAACGCTCAAGAAACTATCGCCTTCCCTCTTAAAAAAACCAAGAACTCAGCTTTTGTTCTAAAGAGACAAACTTTAATTGTATTCAACTCTTTCTGGGAACAGATTATCTTCAATCGAAACCTTTTTAATTACATAACAAATAATATTTGGATCCTGAGAAGTCCAAACACGCTATATACATTTAAATGATTCATACAAAGAGTGGATCAAGGATATTCTTTTATATCCACACACCATTATAGATCATACATATGTATGTTACTGAATGTATGTATCTTCATATCTACTTGATTGATGTTTTAGTATAATTATCTTTTTGTTTTGATATTTAGTGGTCCCGTTTAGTATGATATATAGAAATAAACCGCTTTTACCTATGTATTTTGATCGATCAGGTTTTTAATAATTTGTGCAACAAACATGAAGTTATTTACAATGTACCGTTTCCTACAGCTTGTATTAATCATAGTATTGTTTAGTTAAAAGTATAGTAAATGCCTGCGCTGTAGTTAGAATGCTTTTAACGATGTTCTAAGTTATCAATTCAATGTGCTTTTGATCATCTGAACCTTACAACGAAGTCTGCATCTAAACTTGTAACTTTGAGGATTTTTGGTTATTGTGTGATACTTTTCAATCTCTTTTAGATACGTAGGAATATTCTTTAATCCAAGTTAGACGTCTGTGGCTTATGGTGAAATAAGGCAACCGCGATAGGAGAGATTTACTGAGGAGTCAGCTTCTCATTGGCTAAGTAAGGGCAACTCCTTATGTCCCGCCCCTCCAGCCGCCCCCTGAGCTGGAAACATTCAAAAAGCAACGCGGGATGACCATGACCAGGAAGCTAAGCTAGCTTCAAATTCGTGTGTAGTCTTGTGTCTTTATGTGCTTTATGTTTTTTCCTTTTTGTAACCGTTTTTGATTATTAATTTCACTCAAGTTTTTCGCGTTTACTTTAAAGTTTCCTGTGTACAGAAGTCTTAAGTAGTTCGGTATCGCTGAACTAGAAGATAGTTAAAAGACCAACCAGACTCTACGCTCGACCATTTTTGTGCCATCCAAGTTTTTTCCGAGTTTTTGTTGAAGCACGTGGTGCTAGAACGTGCTCGACTCCACCTTTATCTGTGGCCAAGATAGAATCCGAGTCGCACGCCCGCAAGTCGAGGTCAGGGAACCTGATCACCAAACAGCTGGGAAAAAGCCAAACCGGAGTGAGGCCCCTCAACCCATCTGTGATCCAACGGACCGAAGACACGGAACGGAGACCTATAGCCAAGATCTTACAGTCCACCAGACAGGAGCATCAGAATCTGAAGATTTTTACCGCTTCAGTTACATGTGTGACGTCGGACACGACAGGCAGAGGCCCGGTTTCGTTCCATCTCCTTCGCGTGAGCCTCCACAAAGCAATCGGCAAGTACCACTGTTGTGGCTGTTCTGGGTCCCTGATCTATCGTACTTTGCGTTTTAAGCTAAAACCACGCTCCAACATAGACTTCTTCACGCCTAAGTAATTTAACATACTATCCACACTCAACGTAATTAAGGTTACCAGTAGCATTGCAACGTTAGTAATTATTACGCGACCGATAAGTACATAGAGTCATCTTGGTTTCCGATTTTACTACTGTAAGGTGTACGCTTGCCATTATTCCCTGTTCTCCATACTGTGATATATACATGTTCATCGTCATTTTATGATTTTAACTCTGTGATACACTCGTTATTACCTTAGATAATCTGTTGGTATTTGCCTTGTTTTGTAGTTAATAAATTGTTTATATAACCTTTTGAATTTACCGCCTGGTGTGTGGAGAGCTCATTCATTCAGAAGATCGAGAAAACTACTTGGAATTCACTATTCAGAACTAGACTGATCAAGTTTGTTGTTTCTTTTTCCTGGTTTCCAGATCGGCCAGTGAATTATTTATATTTATCATTAATCGATTTGGTGGTGCCTCGTATTTCTTAATTAATTAATATATATTTTAATTAATAAAGTTTAATTAAAAATTAATCCAATTAAAGTGTAGTCTTAGTTTGCTACAGGTGTTATATAGAGAGCGATGATGATGAGGTAACGTGATTCCGGTGTGCGGGGTGGAGCTGAAAAGGAGACGTGGAAGGAAGCAGCCAATGGACCTACAGGAGAGGCAAGCACAAACACACGCACGCCACAAAACAAATACAAAAGCACGAGGAGGGTTAAGGAGAAGTCTGCTTGTGCACTTTCGAGTCGCTCTGTTCCTCTCCACACCATAGACCAGATCACCATGGACTGCTGACACTGCATGGACACTGAACTCACCACGAACACTTCAACACTACACAGAAACTGCAATATTATGTCTTGTATCACAGTGTCTTCTTAATCTGCTACTCAATTACAGATATTAACATGGTTCCAGAACTAAATTTAGATCTAAAAATATATACCTTTGTGTGTGTGAACATGCCCTGCTATGGATCGGTGCCCTGTCTGTGTCACGCCCCATGGTCTCACCCTGGTTCCCCTGCCTCTCAACCCTGCTAAGAGCGAACTAAGCCACGTGACTCACGCAGACCTATCCAGAAGCTCCGCCGGTTCTGGATTACAGATTGTCTACAGCTGTGGGACTCCCTTTATATGTCCGGCTTTGAGAGACATTCAGGGCAGATTATTGCCTTGCTCACGTCCGAGCATACTGCTCTGGATTACCCTTTCTGTGGTTCCGTCCGTCAGTGGATCTACTCCCATTTGTGGTCCCGTCCATTTTGATTTTACCTTCCTGTTTTGTGGTTCCATCTGCCAGTATATCTTCTCCCATTTGCAGTCCCGTCCGCACTGTATTTACCTGCCTGTTTTGCATTCCATCCACATTGGACTTCCTACCTGTTTTGTGTTCTGTTCGCATAAGATTATCTGCCTGTTTCGTGTTTCGTCCGTGTTGGACTTCCTGCCTGTTTCACGTTCCGTCCATATTGGATTACCTGACTGTTTTGTGTTCCATCTAATTTGGTGTTTCGACCCGTTTTTGCGGCTCCACCAAGCGCACCCATTTTGCTGCTCGCTGAGCATATCCGTTTTGTGGCTCCACCTAGCACACCCATTTTACGGCTCCGCTGAACTTACCCATTTTGCAGCCCTGTCATTAGTTTATTTTCTAGGTGTGTTTTGTTTGCTGAACCTGCACTTGTCTCTTCTTTTCCTGCCACACCCGCATTACAGATAATCCGGCACCATGGAGACGGCAGGTTCAAGTTTTGTTCCGGTTCTGCCTCAGATCCAGACCTTTGTCAGCAGTGTGTCTGCCAGTGTGCTAAAATTTTTTGTTTGTAACCGTCATGCTCACCCCTGGATCAAGTTTTGTTTATAGTTTTGTGCTTCATGGGTAAAGAGCTGCAATGGCCTGCCAACATGTGGCCAATGGCTTACCGTATTTTTCGGACCATACGGCGCACTTAAAATCCTTTAATTTTCTCAAAAATTGACAGTGCGCCTTTAAATGCGGTGCGTCTAATGTATGAATTAATTCTGGTTGAGCCTTCTGACCTAGAACCGATTTTAGATGGTACACGGCGCTCATAAATCTGTCAAAACGTTTTAGCACGGTCTTGGTAGGTTACGAAGCTTAGCGGAGTAATACAGTATGTGCTTCAACGTTAGGGTATGTGCATTCATTCATTTATTTTCGAAGTGGATTTCAAACTCAATGCTATCGGTCATGCAGTACAACATGGAAATAGAGCAGCTGCGAGAGAATTCAACAATAACGAATCAATTATACGGAAGTGGAGGAAGCAAGAAGACGCCCTGCACCAGGTAAAGACCACCAAACTGAGCTTCCAACGGAACTTAAGAGTTTTGTTTCATTTAATGCGTCTTATAACCCGGTGCGCTTTATGTATGAAAATAGATCCGTTAGCAGTCGATCATTGATATTGCGCCTTATAACCCGGTGTGCTTTATAGCCTGGAAAATACGGTAATTTGGGACTGGGGAACAATTTTTGGAGGCACTGGAGTGTTCATTTAGCCCTCCTCCATATACTGTTTAGAGGGACTCCTTGGTTTCCTGGCCCGTTGAGGGTTCGTCGCTGAGGCTGTTTGTCTGTGCCTCAGCTTGCATGCCAGTTGCTGGACCCTCTGCTAACCAATGTCAGGAGGTTATCCGTTCCAGTTACTGTCTCGAGGACATCCATGCCAATGCCTGTTCCAAGGAGGTCCATGCCTGTGCTAGTTCCTGCTCTGAGGATGTCCATGCCAGTGTCAGTCCTGAGGGGGTTAGCTCTAGACCCTGCCCTGAGGAGGTCAGTACAAGAGTTGTTTCAGACAATGTCAGTGCCAGTTCCTGCCTCAAGGACATCCGTGCCAGTGCCAGTTCTGAGGACATTCGTGTCTGTGCCAGGTCCTGCTCCAAGGATGTCTGTGCCTGTGTCTGCCCTGAGGAGGTCAGTCCCAGAGACCGTCCTGATGGCACCCATCTAGGGGTCACCCATCCCAGAGACTGACCAGAGGATGCCTGACCAGAGGATTCCTGTCTCATAGACCGTCCAGAGGATGCTCGACCAGAGGATGCCCATCTCAGAGACTGTCCTGATGACGCCAGTCCAAAGGATACATCATCCCAGTGACTGTCCAGATGCCTGTCCAGAGATCGCCTGTCTCAGGGACTGTCTAGAGGATGCCTGTCCCAGAGAACATTCAGAAGATGCCCGACCAGACGATGCCAGTCACAGAGACTGTCCCGATGCCCGTCCAGAGTACGTTGCTTCCTGAGGACGTCCAGACCATGGAATTTCCTGAGGACATCCAGAACACGTTTCCTCCAGAGGAAGTCCTGACCATGGTGTTTCCAGAGTCCATCCAGAATGTTGCACTTCCTGAAGATGTCCAAGGTACCTTCCATCTTGAGGTTGTCTGTTCCCGAGAGGCCTTCACAGAGGTTGTCTGTTCTCATGAGGCCTTCCCAGAGGCTGTTAGTTCCCAGAATGCTTTTCCAGAGGTCGTCAGTTCCCAGGACCTTTCAGAGGACGTTCAGATTGCCTCTCCTCTTCCAGAGGACATCTAGAGCACATCATCTTTTCCAGAGGATGTCCAGCCCAGTTCCTGTTCCAAGGATACACTTCCAAGTCCCTGTCCTGAGGATGTCAGTGCGGGGTCCTACCCCGAAGATGTCTGCCCTTGCTCTGAGGATGACCTGAGCGAGCCTCTTCCAGAGGACGTCCAGAATGCTTTGCTTCCATAGCACATTCAGAATCCCTTCACTTCCAGAGGATGTCCAGAGCATGCTGATTCTAAATGGTGTCCAGAACCCTTTGCTCCTTGGGGATGTCCAAAGCACATCACTCCTAGAGGACGTCCTGAGCATGCAGCTTCAAGAAGACGTTTGCCCTAGTTCCTGTTCTAAGGATGTACAGAATCCTTCGTTTCCTGAGGTCGTCCATTCCTGCCCTGAAGGCACCCGTACCAGTGTCAGCTCTGAGGATGTCTGTTCCAGGTCAATTTCAGTCGCGAGGGTGACTTCCATGTCAGAGTCAGTCGCATGGGCGACTTCTGTGTCAGAGTCAGTCGCGAGGGCGACTTCTGTGTCAGAGTCAGTACCGAGGGTGAAAACCCCCAGAGACCGCATTGTGCAAAGGGGGGCACTGTTGGTGTCCTGGTTCCATTTCGGACTCCTTGGGGGGATACTGTCAAGCCCCATGGTCTCATAATAATACTATGTGTTAGGACATGTGTACATGTGTAAATGTTTAATTAACTATATGTCATCATGTGTGTCACACTGCACATTGGTTCAAAAACCTGGAGGCTCTGTCTCAGTCTGCCATAATTGTTTTAGTTTGTTTACATTCTGGTATAACTCCTATCATATATCATATACTCCACTGTGAATGCCTGGAATCTTTTCTACAGCC
This sequence comes from Ancistrus triradiatus, assembly GCA_025084515.1. Taxonomy (NCBI): domain Eukaryota; kingdom Metazoa; phylum Chordata; class Actinopteri; order Siluriformes; family Loricariidae; genus Ancistrus; species Ancistrus triradiatus. Next base: position 40,803 of record JAJAGP010004426.1, on the reverse strand, counting down.
ATCCTGTTCTTGCCAGGACCGATCCAGTCCCATCTGCCTAAGAGTCACTGGTAGAATGTCTGACCAGACCTCCAGTATCCAGTTCAGCCTCAGACTGACTCCCACCTCCAGACCAGCTTCTGCAACACCTGCCTCTCTCACTATTTCTCCCTTTCCTCGTTTGACTTTAAGTTAAAGCCTCCTTGAAATTGATTCCCATGTCAGTGTTTGCGTTGTGTACATATGATGGTTCTTATCCTTAAAATAGGTTTCACTTCACTATTGGAGATAAACCCTAACGGTAATAATTCTGCCAGCTGCTATGGAACCCTCAACTGCACAAAGCAAACTGAAGGTCACTCTGAACATGGCTCAAAAACATAAAGGTGCATTATTGGGTCAGCTTGACTGAGGCCTGAGATCTCTTACAGATGAGGTTACGGTGATGGCAAGCCTCCAGTGACCCTGACCATTATCTCTTGATCTTGAGGTCTGTCATGAGATTCCATTCCAGTGTGAGCTGATGCATGACACCAAATTGATTCCTGTTCAGGGACATATGATGCCTTTATCACTTGGTTTTGGACTGTGCTTGACTTCTCCAATCATGCTGGCAGGTGCAAGCTGACCCTGCTAAAATACACCTGGCCTGTTCTGATATGTTAGAAGACCTTTTTCAGCATTCTCTGGGTTTTGCTAATTTTATCAGCAATTCCATCACAATTCTAACAATATGTGTCTCACGTCATCCATGTCCCATTTTGTTTGGTCTCCTAAAGCAGATCGTGCACTCATTAGCCTTAAGCAGGCTTTTGTCTCTGCCCCCACCTGTCATCTACAGAAATTTTCAGATGATCGTGGGGTGTGTCAGTGGTGGACAGGAGAATGAATACAGAGAACTGGTAAACCGCTTTGTGGAATGGTGTGGAAACAATCATCTCCTGTTGAATGTGACCAAGACAAAGGAGATGGTTGTGGATTTTAGGAGGACTGGCACTGCACCAAACTCTGTATCTATCCAGATAGAAGAAGTGGAGGTGGTAGAGAGCTACAAATACTTGGGTATTTGTACCTTGACAACAGACTGGACTGGAGATGTCAAACCGAAGCTGTATACAGAAAGGGACAGAGCAGACTCTACTTCTTGAGGAAGCTTAGGTCCTTCAATGTATGCAATAAGATGTTGCATATCTTTTACAAGTCTGTTGTGGAAAGTGCAGTTGTCTTCGCAGTCATCTGCTGGGGAAGCGGAATCAGAGCTAGCGACTTACTGCAACTCCACTGTAATAAGGACAGATACAGGAAATAATTCCTGCCCACTGCAATAACACTATACAATAACTCAGTCCTGTCCCGATAGAAGATGAGTTACACATTTGTAACATTATCAGTTTTTGTAAATTTGTAATTCTCTGTTTTTTTTCTGTATCTATATTTGTGTATTGTTATGTGTATTGCTGCTACAACAAAGGAATTTCCTTTTGGGGATAAATAAAGTACTCTATCTATCTATTTATCTATCTATGTATCTATCCATCCATCCATCCATCCATCTATATATCTATCTATCTATCACCTCTGAGTCAGGAGTTGGTGCAGTGCTCTCCAAGTTTTGGCCCTTAGAACCAATTGCATCAATGTCCCTTTTCTCATGCCACCTTTTGACGGCTATGGTTAATTAAAATGTGGGTAACCGCAAACTCCTGGCCTTTAAGATGGATTTAGAAGAGTAGAGGCACTGGGGTGCAGTACCAACCTTTGTTGTTTCAATGGACCACCTGCGGAACACAAAGTGCCTGAACTCTAGGCAGGCTAAGTGGGCTTTATTTTTTAGCCACTTTACTTTGTTGCCACCTACCACCCTATCTCTAAATGTTCGCAAGGGCGAATGTGCATTCTTACCAGCATTCTGCCAATACTTCCCCATATTCATCTGATCCTGTTATTCCCACGCATAAGCTCACACTCCTTTCCGGGGACAACTCGAAGTCTGTTCTGGAAGCTCAATGGCAGGAACCAGACCCAAGTTTAGTGTCTAGCTGGCTGCCATTTTGCTCCCCTCAAGCATTAGTATGGACGTTCTCTGCTCTGCTCTAAATTTTCATGCCATACTGGTCAAGTCAAGTCAGATTTATTTATATAGCACTTTTTACAATGGAGCATTGTCTCAAAGCAATTTTACAATTTTAGATTATCTCCTAATATCTATGTCCAATCCCAAATTGAGCAAGCCTAGGGCGATAGTGGCAAGGAAAAACTCCCTAAGTGTAATGAGGAAGAAACCTTAGGAGGACCAAGACTCAAGAAGGGACCCAACCTCCTTGGGTGGCGTAGATGATAAATGTATGATTGTATCATATATACAGTATGTTTTATAGCATCTTAATAATCTCCATCTAGTACCAGCTGATTTTATTTTTCGCCGCTAATCGTTATTTAGTAACTTTAGACGTATACTGGTGTGTTAGCTAATTACCAGAGTTGCGTCTTTTCGGGCTCATCTATTGCAGTAGTGTGTGCTTTTATAACTTTTTACAGCCTTTTCCCACCTTCTTTTTTTCTGAGACTTAGTTTTTTTGTGACGTTTTGTATTAACTTTCCATTAACTTTCCATTGACGCTTTAATCAATGCATCAGCTGCAGCTTACAATCGGCTGAACCATATCTTCAATCGGCACCCCACAACACAACTTGAAGCTAAGTACCTTTAATTTATTATTTAATTAATTGTATTAACATGGCTTCTGCTGTGCTTGTTCTCTGTGCTGCATGTGGCATGTTCAGCTATTCTTCCTCTGTTATTAGTTTAAATTTTATTTGTGATAGTTGTAGGCTTGTAGCTAGTCTGACGGAGAAGATTGTAGTTTTAGAGTTCCCATGTGTGTACTCTGTGCTTGTGCGGATTAAAATGACGTTCGTGTTCAACCCGGCTTAAATGTTTGGGCTGTTTAATTAATCACAATATTTGACATGGTGTCAGAAGTGACTAAGACTGTCTGCTAACGAATATGGCCAAGTTTAATCCTCCAGAGAACTTCGCTTTCAGCCGTCCTAAAGAATGGGCTGATTGGAAACAGAGATTTCAACGGTTCCGTTTAGCAACGAAGCTGCACAAAGAGGACGGCGAGGTGCAGGTCAGTTCCTTGATTTATGCCATGGGCAATGAGGCTGAAAACATCCTCAAGTCGTTCACATTTGAAGCAGAAGGGGACTATAAGAAATTTGATGTTGTGTTAAAGAAATACGACGAATATTTCTACCCCAAACGGAACGTGATTCACGAGAGCGCTGTGTTTTACCAAAGAGTACAGCGGCCAGGTGAACAGGCTGAGAACTTTATAAGAGCCCTATTTGAGCTTTCTGAACATTGTGAGTTCGGGGTTATCAAAGTGCAGTGCAGGAAATCTCTAAAAGTAAACTGTCAAGCAGCACAAGACCTAAACGGGTGTTTGGAAAACACAAGTACAGGGATGAAACAAATCCCAAATGCGGGAGATGTGGAAAAATAAAACATAAACAACAGGAAAGGTGTCCTGCCATAAAGTCAACCTGCAACAAATGTAAAAAGGTGGGTCATTGGGAAAAGATGTGCCATCTAAGTCTGTTAGTGAAGTGACAGAGACAGTGCCACAGACTTCATACTTCCTAGGTGCGGTTACAAATACCAGCAGTAAAGAGGAGCAATGGACAGTTAAAATTTCAATAGGCAAAACTCCAGTGACATTTAAAATTGACACAGGTGCTGATACAAATGTTATGTGTGAAGGGACATTCCACATGTTGACCCCCAAACAACAATTAGAACATTCAAACATCACACTGTGCAGTCCTGGAGGCCCACTGAACTGTCTGGGTAAATTTCAAGCCAGTACCACTTACAAGTGTCAGAAATATTCATTTCCAGTGTATGTAATTAACAATCAAAATGGCAACAATCTGCTGAGCCGTGCCACAGCATCAGAAATGGGACTTGTAAAGCGCATTGACAGAATACATGCTGTTTTTGGTGAGCATGGGCTTCCTAAAACTGAACCCTTGAAGATCCAGTTAAGAGAAAATGTCCAACCCTATGCGGTATCTTCAGGTCGTAGAGTGCCTTTACCCCTCATGCAGAAGGTAAAAGAGGAGCTGCAGCAAATGGCAGAGAACGGTGTAATTTAGCCGGTGACAGAACCAATAGACTGGTGTGCACCAATGGTGCCAGTTCCTAAACGCAATGGAAGTGTGCGAATCTGCGTAGATTTAAAGAAACTAAATGAGGCGGTAAATAGAGAAAGGTATGTCCTGCCTACAGCTGAAGAAATCTTGGCAAAACTGAGTGGTGCAACCACGTTTACATCTTTGGATGCAGCATCTGGCTTCTGGCAGATACCTCTACATCCAGAAAGCAGCAGGCTTACAACATTTATAACGCCATTTGGAAGATATTCTTTCAAACGTCTTCCATTTGGTATCACTAGTGCGCCAGAAATCTTTCAACGGAAGATGACTGAAACACTTCAGGACTTAGAGGGAGTTGCTGTATTCATGGATGATGTACTTGTCTTTGGCAACAGTTTGGAGCAGCATGACCAGTGCCTTAATAAGGTGTTGGAGAGAATCGAAAAGGCCGGTTTGAAGCTTAACAAAGAGAAGTGTGTGATGAGACAGAGCCAACTACACTTCCTTGGCCAGGTAGTGGATGAGTCATGGGTGAGACCAGATCCTGAAAAGGTACGAGCCATTCGTGAACTCTCACCACCACTTAATGTTCAAGAACTGAGACGAATTCTTGGCATGTTCACATACCTGGGGAAGTACATTCCTAATCTGTCAACAGTGTGCCAACTATTGCATGAACTGCTCAAATCTAAGACTGTTTGGACATGGGACCATCCACATCAGGTAGCTTTTCAGAACATCAAAGAGCTGCTGTCTACTGCTCCGGTCCTGAAATTGTATGATGTAAAGAGACCTACTGCAGTGTCGGCTGACGCCAGCAGTTTTGGACCAGGTGGAGTACTGTTGCAGCTGCATGATAAAGAGTGGAAACCAGTGGAATATTGTTCACATCGTTTGTCTGATGCTGAGACCAGGTATGCCCAAATTGAAAAAGAATGTCTTGCAAGCGTCTGGGCTTGTGAGAAGTTTGAGAAATACCTGGTTGGTTTAGACAATTTCAAGTTGGTCACTGACCATAAACCTTTGGTGCCCTTGATGAATAAAAAGGACTTGGATAATGTTCCTCTGAGGTGCCAGCGACTTCTCATGAAGCTCATGAGGCTCATGAGATTCAAGCCAACTGCTGAATATGTTCCAGGCAAGACCATGGTTGTTGTGGAAACAGAAACTCACTCTGATGTGCAGTGCTACATTGCAGCAGTCATGGATGGCATGCCAGCAACACCCCAAAGGCTAGAAACCATCAGAAAAGCTACAGCATCTGACAATAACCTACAAATGGTTCAGAAGTACATCCAGACTGGGTGGCCAGCACACATAAGAGATGTTCCAGCAGCTATTAGGTACTTCTTTCCAATCCAGAATGAGCTGTCAGAGCATAGTAGTATTGTTACCAGAGGCAACCGTATGTGTATTCCAGAGACTATGAAGGCAGAAATTCTAGAAAGAATACATGATGGACACCAGGGTTTGACCAAATGCCGAGAGCGGGCCAACACATCAGTATGGTGGCCTGGAATCTCTGCTGCAATAAAACAGAAAGTTGAATCCTGTCAGTTCTGCCAAGAGGTAAAACGCACACAGAGAAGGGAACCTCTTCTTTCAACAGTGCTGCCAGATAGGCCGTGGAAGAGACTGGCAGTAGACTTGTGTGAACATAAAAAAAACAACTACCTCATTGTGTCCGATTTTCAAGGTTTCTAGAAATAGTTCACTTACCAACTACAACTGCCTCACAAGTTATTGTAAAAATGAAATTAAATCACTGTTCACAACATTTGGGTGCCCAGACGAGGTGGTTTCAGATAACGGGCCCCAGTTTGCGAGTGTGGACTTCTTGGAGTTTGCAAAAAAATTTGATTTCCAGCATATCACCTCCAGTCCACATAATCCCCAAGGCAACGGGCAGGCGGAACGAGGAGGTCAGATAGCAAAGAGAATCCTAAAGCAAAAGGATCCACTGCTTGCACTTATGTGTTTCGGGGCTACACCATGTTCCACCACGGGAGTGAGTCCAGCCGAGCTCCTCATGGGCCGTAGGATTAAAACTACACTTCCTACACTTCAGGCAAATTTGCAACCCCGTTGGCCAAACCTGAAAGACATCCAAAGCAAAGATGCCATGGAAAAGCAGAAACAAGCTTTCTATTACAATCGTCGCTATGGAGTAAAGTCCCTTCCACCACTGCATCCAGCCGATACTGTCCTCACAAAATTGGACCACCAGAAAGTATGGGAAACACCTGCTGTGGTGACAAAGGACAGCATAACACCACGATCGTATGTCATTGAAACCCAACAGGGGACCACATTGCGAAACAATTGTCATCATCTACAGCAGATTCCTGTGTCTTCTGACGATGTAGTAGCTGAGGGACAGCAACCCAGCACAGTTGTGCAAGATCCTGTGCCAGCAACCAACTCTGATTCTAATGTACAGACCCCTTGCATAAGAACAACAGGGACACAAAAGGGTCTTCTTTTCACTCGGTTTGGTAGGCTAAGTAAGCCTGTGGACAGACTAAACCTGTAAACTTGTTCTCAAAATAACCAAAGTTACTTTGTTGATGACTTTGTTGTTCAATTTCCATGTCTGGAGAATATGAGAGTAAGAAGTTTGTAAGTTCTGTATTATAATGTAAAAAAAAAGAAAAAAAAAAGAAAAAAGTGGAGATGTCATGTAATGCAATTACATGGGAGCTGTCTGGCCCTTTGGGAGTGTGCAAGGGAGCGAGTGTGTAGTGAATGGGAGTGATTGGGCCAGTTCCGGCTGTGCTAGAGTTCCCATGTGTTTACTCTGTGCTTGTGCGGATTAAAGTGATGTTCGTGTTCAACCCGGCTTAAATGTTTGGGCTGTTTAATTAATCACAATATTTTACAGAAACTATGGCTAATTTTGTAGAGGTGGTTAGAGTGGCGAAGGCGATGTCCGATGAGGTAGTGTGCTCTGGCCCCATCCCAATGCGGCGAGGTGACCAAGCCTACAGCAGGTTATGTTCGCTGAACTGCTGGCTGTCTAAGTGGTGCTCTGAAAACAACGTGGGCTATATAGACAATTGGACAACCTTTGAGGCTAAGCCTGGTATTTTAGGATGGGACAGTTTCCATCCCACTCGGGAGGGTTCTATTCTCATCACCTGCAACATTGCCCATAGTCTTATAGCCGGATTGGTTAGGGGCTGAATATCCAGAGCAGGGGTCAGGCAGCAGACAGACTGGCTTAACCAATTGTCTGCTGGTAGCCATGCACCGTCACCGAGAACTCACGTTAATGAAAATGTGTTTGTTACCCGCATCTGTCCTAAATGTAAACGCACTCAAAAAGTCTGTTTTAATAACATCATTAGTATAAACACAGATAGCTAATTTTAATTGTCACTTTGACAATGAATAGGATCCTCTTAAAATTGCTTTTGAGTCCATCTTAGAACCCATGGGTATCACTCAGAATGTGATGGGTCCAACCCACCGCTGTAATCACACTTTGGATTTAATATTAACATTTGGTATCAATATACACCTCATTCCAAATTATTATGCAAATTGAATTTAAGTGTCAAAAATATTTTATTTTTTGTTTTTCAATTAAACTCATGGAATGTATTGTGTCTCATGGCTCTTTGGATCACTGACAAATTCAGACACCTGTGATAGTTAGTTTGCCAGGTGAACCCAATTAAAGGAAAACTACTTAAGAAGGATGTTCCACATTATTAAGCAGGCCACAGTGTTCAAGCAATATGGGAAATGAAAAGGATCTCTCTGCTGCTGAAAAGTGTCAAATAGTGCAATGCCTTGGACATGGTATGAAAACATTAGATATTTCACGAAAACTTAAGCACGACCATCGTACTGTGAAGAGATCTGTGGCCAATTCAGAGCAGAGATGGGTTCATGCAGATAAAGGCATAATGAGGAAGGTTTTAGCCAAACAAATTAATCGGATTAAGAGAGCAGCTGCTAAAGTGCCATTACAAAGCAGCAGACAGGTATTTGAAGCTGCTGGTGCCTCGGAAGTCCCACCGAACCTCAAGATGTAGGATCCTCCAGAGGCTTGCAGTTGTGCATAAACCTACTATTTGGCCACCCCTAACCACTGCTCAAAAGCAGAAACAGCTGCAGTGGGCCCGGACATACATGAAGACTAATTTTCAAACAGTCTTGTCTATTGATGAGTGCCGTGCAACCCTGATGGTCCAGATGGATGGAGTAGTGGATGGTTGGTGAATGGTCATCATGTCCCAACAAGGCTGCAACATCAGAAAGGAAGTGGTGGAGTCATGTTTTGGGCTGGAATTATGGGAAGAGAGCTGTTAGGACCCTTTAGGGTCCCTGAAGGTGTGAAAATGACCTCGACAGCGTATATAGCGTTTCTGACTGATCACTTTTTTCCATGGTACAAAAAGAAGAACTGTGCCTTCCGTAGCAAAATTATCTTCATGCATGACAATGCACCATCTCATGCGGCAAAGAATACCTCTGTGTTATTGGCTGCTATGGGCATAAAAGGAGAGAAACTCATGGTGTGGCCCCCATCCTCCCCTGACCTCAACCCTATTGAGAACCTTTGGAGAATGCTCAAGCAAAAGAGCTATAAGGGTGGGAGGCAGTTCACGTCAAAACAGTAGCTCTGGGACGCTATTCTGACATCCAGCAAAGAAATTCAAGCAGAAACTCTCCAAAAACTCACAAGTTCAATGAATGCAAGACTTGTGAAGGTGATATCAAAGAACGGGTCCTATGTTAACATGTAACTTGGCCTGTTAAGATGTTTTTGATTGAAATAGTTTTTGATTTCAGTAAATATGACTTCTGAATGCTGCAAATTCATCAAATGACCATTTTCAGTTCTTTACAACCTTTAAAATGTTTTGGAACTCTTTTGTGCATAATTTGGAACAGTGCATTTTCATTTTTTTTTATTTTTGAAAAAAAAATACTGTTATCATTAGGAGGTTTGTTCAATAAAATTTGATTTATACTCTAATGGTTGATGACTTAAATTATACTGACTGTCATTTGTACCAAACATTTAGGAAAATCAGAGAAAAATATCACTTGCATAACAATTTGGAACGCAGTGTAGATAACCTTGATGTCTCTAATAAATAAAATCCTTCTGCCTCGTTATCACACCAAGAGCACTATCACATCTGCTACAGCTGCGTTTATTAAAAGCCTACCAAACTTAAAATTTATTACACCTATGGAGGACGATCATCTTGAGTATGTAAATGACCAATTAGAATGTATGTTTCCCTCAACCCTGGATATGATTGCTCCTGCTAGGGTCAAATGCATTAGGGAAAAATGGCTCTCACCATGGTATAATGAACATACCTGTACATTAAAATAAAGGACATGGTGCCTAGAGCGCAAGTGGCGACATAGTCAATTGGAGGTATTTAAGATTGCTTGTAAGGACAGCATGGCAGAGTATAAGCATGCCATCACTAAAGCTAAAGCTGCATATTTCTCCTCAATCATAGAGAAAAATAAGAATAATCCAAGATTTCTCTTTAATACAGTCTACAAATTAACAGAAAACCCTACAGAAAGTGATTCTCATGTTCTGTGTAACTTTAACAGTAATGATTTCATGACTTTCTTTGTTGATAAGATAGAAAGCATTAGGCATAAAACTCATCACATCACCAAACTATTCAGCAACCTTACAGATGCAGCACTAGTGAAGACCTCTGTTTAATTAGCTGTAAATCAAAATTAGAATCTTTAACCACAATTACTAATACTGAACTATCTGCACTGATCAGCTCGTCTAAGTCATCAACGTGTTTATTATATCCAATTCCTACCTGTTTACTTAAAGAAGTATTACCTAGTATTATAGAACCACTAGTAGTTATTTTAAATTCATCCCTTACTTTTGGTTATGTGCCTAAATCCTTTAAGTGTGCCATTATCAAACCACTGACTAAAAAAGCCAATCTTGACCCTTGTGTGATATCTAATTATAGACCAATTTCAAATCTACCATTTCTCTACAAAATCTTAGAAAAAGTCATCTATCAGCAGCTCTGCAGTTACCTCCAAAGGAATAGTATTTATGAATCATTTCAGTCTGGCTTCCAGCCCCATCATAGTACTGAAACACTATGGTGGCCTAGTGGTTAAGGTGCAGGACTATGAACCAGAAGGTCCAGGGTTCAAATCCAACCTCAGCCAAAGCCGCCACTGTTGGGTCCTTGAGCAAGACCCTTAACCCACAATTGCTTGGATTGTAAGACTATATCAATTGTAAGTCGCTCTGGATAAGGGCGTCTGCTAAATGCTGTAAATGTAAATATAAATTAGGGAACTAAGTGATTTTGTTAATGTCTTCAGATAATGGATGTGTTTCATTTCTTGTTCTGTTAGATTTAAGTGCAGCATTTGACACTATAGATCACAATGTTTTACTAAACAGACTAGAAAATACTGTAGGTATTAACAGATTGGCACTTTCTTGGTTTAAATCCTAATTAACCAGTTTGTTCATGTAAATAATCTAAGGTCTAAGCTCTCAAAAGTGAAGTGTGCCATGCCTCAGGGGTCATTGCTTGGCCTGCTTTTATTCTCTCTGTACATGCTGCCACTAGGCTCAGTTATTCGTAAACAAGGCATTAGTTTCCACTGCTATGCAGATGATACACATCACTACATATCAGCCTTACAATGAACAAAACTGAGGACTGTGTATGGGAAATAAAGGATTGAACATCATTTAATTTTCTCTTACTTAACTCTGAGTTTTCTTACTTAAATTGAGTTTTTATTAGTGGGACCCAAGGCTGAGACAGGTTGGCTACATGTCCATCTGTAAAAAACTTAGGTGTCATATTTGAATCTGTTCTCTCTTTTGATGTGCAGCATCACTCGAATTGCTTTCTTTCAATTATGTAATATCTCTAAACTTAGAAATATCCTCTCTTTTAATGATGCAGAGAAACTGGTCAATGCATTTAAAACCTCAATGTTGGATTACAGTAATGCCTTACTTACTGGATCCTCTAGTGAATCTATAAATAAACTTCAATTAGTTCAGAATGTAGCCACCCGAGTGCTAACTTGAACTAGAAAATTTGATCATATCACTCCTGTTCTATCATCACTACACTGGTTATCAGTTAAATTCCTCTTTGATTACAAAATACTTCTTATAACTTATAAAGACCTAGACCAAGATGGCGGCGTGAGCACATCGCAAAACCTTGCGTCTCTACAAGATTTTGCAATTTTGCAGTATTTTCCTCGTAATTTTGAGGCTGTTCACACAGAACAGCTCTGCTTTAACATCCTACACCAGACAGGAACTTTTGGACACTGGTTTACGTTACTCCGACAGTTTTATTAACAATCTTGGGCACATCCCAGCGGAGATCCTCGGAACAAGGTAGGCTACGCACCCCACCCAGCCGGGCGGAAGGGAACACAGGCGGCGTCGAGTTCGTAAACACAGTTGTGGAAAGTGAGGAGGAGTGAAAGCTAGGCTAAAGCTAACACCGCACAGGCTCTCACTACCCAGCATTTTCCTTGCTAATTTGTGGTCTTTGGTGAATAAAATGGACGAGATATGACTTCGCATCACCCACGGTAAGAGACTTATGGTCTGTAATGTTATGATCTTCACGGAAACGTGGTTAAATGGCAACATACCTGACAATGGTATCGAGCTAGCTGGATGCTACACACTGCAGTCAGATAGAACAGCAGAAGACTCCGGGAAGACCAGAGGTGGTGGATTGTGCATTTATATTAATAAGGCTTGGTGCACAAATATTGCCATTGTCGAGAGACACTGCTCAGCTAATCTTGAATTTTTCATGATTAAGTGTAGACCCTTTTATCTGGCAAGGGAGTTCACTTCCACCATCATGACTGCTGTGTATATCCCACCAGATGCCAATGACAACCTGGCTATAAACAAACTTTATACAGTCATTAGCAAACAGCAGACTGCTCACCTGAAGGCTGCTTTCATAGTTGCTGGTGATTTAAACTTAAAGACAGCACTTCCAAAATGTCATCAGTATGTCTCCTGTACCACAAGAGGAAACAAAACTTTGGATCATGTCTACACTAACATTGCTGGAGCTTACACCGTGACCCCCCCTTCCCCACCTGGGACAGTCAGACCTCCTTTCTTTGTTTCTCATTCCTAAGTACTCCCCACTAATCCAACGAGTGAAACCATCAATATAAACCATCAAAGTGTGGCCAGTGCAGGCAGATTCTATTCTTCAGGACAAGGACAAAGACAAAGACTGGAGCATGTTTGCTTCACAGGCTACTTATGGCTCCCACACGACATAAACACATACACTTCCTCTGTGCTAGACTACATCAAGACCAACATTGACAGTGTTACTTCACAGAAACAGATCACCACGTACCCAAATCAGAATCCATGGATGAACAAGGATGTGCATATTCTTCTGAAAGCCAGAGATATCGCCTTCAAATCAGGGAACGCAAAAGCCTACAGCATATCCAGAGCAAATCTGAGAAGGGGCATCAAAAAAGCCAAGCACTGCTACAAGCTCAAAGTAGAGGATCACTTCACCAACTATAATCCCCGGCATATGTGGCAGGGCATACAGGTCATCAGTGAATACAAGGCCAGCAACTCCACCCCGATTACTGCAGATGTTTCCTTTCTGAATGAGCTGAATGACTTCTATGCTCACTTTGACAAGAACAACGAAGACACGGTTACCAACACCAGACCCTCTGCAGATCTCCAGCCCCTCAAACTCACTTCCACAGATGTCTACACTGTACTGAGCAGGGTTAATGCAGACAAGGCTGCAGGCTCTGATGGCATTCCTGACCGTGTGCTGAGAGCATGTGCGGAGCAGCTCACTGGAGTTTTCACGGATATCTTCAACCTGTCCCTCATCCAGGCAGCTGTACCAACATGCCTCAAACCCACATCCATCATACCAGTACAGAAACACTCCAACCCGACATGCCTTAATGACTATTGCCCTATAGCACTCACACCCATCATTATCAAGTGCTTTGAATGGCTGGTCTTGGCACAACTGAAGAACTGCCTTCCACCTACACTGAACCCACATCAATTTGCATACCGCAGCAACAGGAGCACAGAGGACAACAATAATACTTATGCATGAATGCTGTTTGTTGATTACAGTTCAGCGTTCAACACTGTAATCCCTGCCAAGTTATTCACTAAACTTGCAGATCTGGGCATTGACTCCTCCCTCCATTACTGGATCAATGACTTTCTGACCAACAGACCTCAACATGTTAGGCCAGGCTGCACTCACTCCACCACCATAACACTCAACACAGGTGTGCCACAGGGCTGTGTCCTGAGTCCGTAACTCTACTCCCTCTTCTCTCACAAGTGCAGGACTGTTCATGAATCCAACTACATGATTAAGTTTGCCGATGACATCACAGTGATTGGCTTCATTGGCAACAATGATGCTACGGCCTACAGAGAGGAAGTGGAGCATCTGACCTCATGGTGTGCTGACAACAACCTGCTTCTCAACACCAATAAAACAAAAGAACTCATTGTAGACTTCAGGAAGGAGAAAGGTGACACACAGGACCCTATCCACATCTGCAGGATGGCTGTTGAACGTGTTGCCAGCTTCAAGTTCCTGGGACTACACATATCTGAGGACCTCTGCTGGGCCACCAACACCTCCAGTCTTGTCAAGAAGGCTCACCAGCATCTCTTTGTTTTTTGAGAACACTGGGGAGACTACACCTGTCCCCAGCCATCCTTGTGAACTTCTATTGCTGTGCGATCGAGAGTATCCTGTCCAGCTGTATACTATCTGGTATGGAAACTGCACTGTCGCAGACCGTAAGTCACTACAGCGTGTGGTAAAAATGGCCCAGAAAATCACAGGGATCCCACTTCCATCAGTTGAGGACATCCAAAAGAATGCCTGCGGAGAGCACGCAGTATTCTCAGGGTGTACTCACACTAGGCAATTCGAACCACGCCCGGGCATGTTTGGTACCCGAGCACGGTTCATTTGGCTAGTGTGAGTGCTCCCAATCGCGCCGGGGCGCGATTCACGAATCGCACCCGGGCGCACTTGAAATAGGTGGGCCAGAGCGCGGTTCACTGGGCTCCAGCTCGGTATGTTTGTAGTGTGAGTGCGAATCGCGCTCCGGCATGCTTTTGTCATCACATACGCGCTCACACAGCACAGCCACTTCATTGTTGTACATATGTGATCGGGTAATAACATACTTCTGTGCCTTTCTTTGGTTTCGTTTTGTTCGCGCTGACAGACAGCCCTAATACGTCTTATAATAAGTGTATTGATAATGCAGCTCAGTGTTCCGACTTCTTATGCTGCACAGAAGACTCTGTGCTTATACTTACACAGGGCTTTTTCTTTACTTTGTTTGTGCTGATACACAGCCCTAATATGCCTTATAATAAGTGCATTGATTATGCTGCACTGAGGACTCTATGCTTATACTTACACATGGCTTTTTATTTCACTTTGTGCGCACTGACTCACAGCCCTAATAAGCCTTTGTAACGGCGGGAGGCGGATGGGAAGCAGGAGGCGAACGCAGGTATTCAACTAAGGGAGCGTTATTAGAACAGAGGGAGACACAGCGAACAGAAACAGGCAATGGCCAAAAACGGGTGGAAAACATAAACTAGGCTGAAGGCCGAAAAACTGGGCTGGTGGAAACGGGGAACCGAAAAGAGGGTAGGGGAAAACAAACCAAAACCAGCTTATAAAACACCCAAACGGGTGGCAAAGACAAAAAAAAACACGGGAACGGGAACTTCTAAAACTTTTTGGCGCAAATACTGAACATGGGTAGGGGGAGGCGACGGAAACGCTGGCGATGAGCGGAAATAAAAATAAATAATAAAACAATGAACACGGGAGGGGATGGAGGAGGAGGACGGGAGTTGGTTGCTTGGCGTGGACGGGAACGCGGCCCGGGCAACGGGAGAGTACCACTTGTTAAACCGCGAGGTGGGGTCTCTCGCGGTTGGTTTTGTGGCTTTATAGGTCGTCCCACGGCTTGAACGCAATCACGATATGATCGCCCATGGGGGGAACTCCCTGATTAGGGTCCCCCCCCCCCCCCCCCATATGCCGGTGGGCGCGGGCTGCCGCGGCGCTGACAGGCCCAGAAGGGCCCCCCCCAAAGGAGTCCGAGGTCGGAGGTAGGACTCCCCAAGAGAGCCCCCCGAAGAGCACGGTCCATCTCAGGTGGCCTCCTTGCCGGGCGGGGGGGACCCCAGGAGGGGGGGACCGCCAATGGGTGGAGGGGAGGGATGTCCTGGAGAACGGGATGGAAAAAAGGAAGAAAAAAAGCGAACCGGCTCGCGGACGTGGCGGCGACCGAGGGCGAAGGCGGAGAGCGGAGGCGGGAAGGCGACGGAGGCGAATGCCCGGGAAAACAGGAGGCGAGGGGCGGCGATTGGCCGGGAACAGCAGAAGTGACGAGGGACTGGAGGTTGCCGGGAGGGCAGGTAATAGTCGCGACTGGAGGCAGGGAAAAGGGGCGGGGTTCGTGGACGAGCTGGCCCGGAGGAGCGGCCGGAATCTTGTAGTAGGACGAAACGACGGTGAGGCTGGGCAGAGGCGGAGTCGACGGACGGACGTTGAGGGCTGCAGGGCGCGGAGTCGACGAACGGGACGTGAGGGCTGCAGGAGCGGGGGATAGAAGAAGTCGACGAACGACGTGAGGCTTTGGCAGGAAGCTGGAAGTCGACGACGACGTGGAACGGCTGCAAGATGCTGAGTCGCGACGGGACGTGAGGCTGCAGAGCTGAGTCGGACGACGCACGTGAAGGCTGCAGAGGGCTGAGTAGGAACGACGACGTGAGGGCTGCCCAGGAGCGGAGTCGAAGAGGCGAGGCGGCAGAGGGCAGAGTCGACGAAGGCGAGATTGCTTCGGAGAGGGCCAGAGTCGGACGAGGCGATGCTTAGAAGGGCAGAGTCGACGACGGCGGATGGCTTGGAGAGGCAGAGAAGTCGACGAAGGAGGCGATGGCTTTGAGAGCAGAATGTCGACGGAAAGCGATGCTGAATTGCTTGAGAAGCAGAAGTGGACGGAAAGGCGTGGCTGAGGCAGGAAGGTCGGGACGAAGGCGAGATTTGCTTTGAGCGCAGAGTCGACTAGTAGGCGATGATGAGAGCAGAGTCGACGAGGCGATGCTTGAGAGCAGAAAGGTCGGACGGGAGGCGATGCTTGAGGAGCAGGAAGGGTCCGACGAAGGGCGATGCTTGAGAGCAGTTAGTCGACGAGGCGGATGGCGAGGAGATGCTGAGAGCAGGAGTCGAACGAGGACGAGATGGGAGTTGGGCCTTGTACAGCAGAGTCGACGAGGCGATGCTTGACAGCAGAGGGGCGGAACGTTGGCGATTGCTTGACAGCAGAAGGCGAGTTGCGATGCTTGACAGCACAAGGCAGAAGGCGGACGTTGGCGATGCTTGACAGCAGAGGCGGGGGACGTGGCGGGATTGCTTGACAGCAGAGGCGACGGTGGCGTGCTTGACAGCCAGAGGGCGGACGTGGGCGAGCTTGGACAGGGGCAGAGGGCGGACGTGGCGATGCTTGAAAGGCAGAGGCGACGTTGGCGTTATGTTGAACAGAGAAGGCGGGACGTGGCGATGGCTTGACAGCAAAGAGGCGGACGTTTGCGATGCTTGACAGAAAAAGGGGAAGGCGGACCGGGCATGATTGAACAAGCAGAGGGCGACGTGGCGGATGCTTGAAGCAAAGAGGCGACGTGGGGCGATGGGCTTGACAGCAGGGAGACGACGGCGGCCGTGCTTGGCCAGCAGAAGACGAGGGCGGCGGGGCCGTGCCTTGAGGGGCAGAGGGTCGACGACGTGCGGCTTGACAAAGCCGATACGCGACGGGAAGTGAGGATTGAAACAGCGGATTCTGGGAGTCGACGACGTGAGGGGGCCCTTGGAACAGAGGCCATATAAGTCGACGAACGTGCGGGCTGCTTGACCCAGCGGAAATCATAAGGGTCGAACGACGTGCGGAGCTCTGGAAGCGGGAAAGTCGACCGGGACCGGTGCGGGGCTTGACAAGCGGATCGGTTGCTCCATCAACGTCGCGAACGGAAGGTGGCGGCAGTGAACAACAGGGACGGACCTTTCGGATGGAAGAAGACGTGTCGGGCTTGAAAGAGGAATACTTTGGAAAAGTCGGACGCGACGTGCGGCTTGACAGCGGTTATACCGCATATCCAGAGTCGGACGACGTGCGGCTATTCCGCCTTCTTGACAGCGGAGTCGACGACGTGCGGATCTTGAACAGCGGAGAAACCAGGGTCGTGGACGGACGAGTGGCGTGCAGAAGGCAAGAAGTCGGTGGAAGGGACGGGTGCTTGCAGAGCAGAGTCGTGGGGGGACGAACGGGGTGGCTGCAAGCCAGAGTCGTGGACGACGGGGACGGGGGGTGGGCCTGCAGAGCAGGAGTCGTGGGACGAACGGGGTTTGGGTGGCTGCAGAGCAGAGTTCAGTGGACGACAGTTGATGCTTGTCCAGCGGAAAAGGTCGTGGACGACGTGGGGGGATGGCTTGTCAGCGGAGTCGTGGACGAACCGTTGTGATTTTGTCCAACGGAAGTCGTGGACGACGTTGATGCTTGTCAGGGCGGAGTAGTCGGTGGACGACGTTGATGGCTTGTCAGCGGGAGTAGGTCGGTGGACGGACGTGTGCTTGGTCAGCGGTAAGTTCGGACGGACGTGGGAGATGCTTGTCAGGCGGAAAAGAAGTCTGGACTGGAGTGATGATTGTCAGCGGAGTCGGTGGGGACGACGTCTGATGGCTTGTTCAGCGGAGTAGTCGTGGGACGACGTTTGATGCTTGTCAGGGGTGGAAGGTCGTGGGGGACGGGACGTGATGCTTGTCGGCGGAGGTCGTGGACGACGGGGTGCTTGGGGAGCAGGCGGAGTCCTGGTGGGGACGACGGGGTGTTGCAGCAGAGTCGTGGACGGACGGGGTGGGTGCTTGAACAGCAGAGTCGGGGGACGAACATTTTCTCGCGGGCTTGATTGGAGCAGGGAGTCGACGGGACTTGGGGTCTCCGTGGAGGAGACAGTTTCCCTTGAAAAGGTTTTTTCTCTGGGGTTTGCCACTGGAAGTGCGGACGTAGGCGCGCGACCGTGTCCGGGTGCATTGCAGGGATAAGTTGGGCACGACTGTCCGTGTTGTGCAGGGGTTGGGCTGTCTGAAAACAAAAAGAGCGACTAAAGATATAAGTATCGGTTAGCTAAGGTTCTGAGGTGAGGATTTTAAGCGAAGATTGGAAGTGCTGACTTATCGAGGCAAAAAAAGGAGATGACGGGCAGGCTTGTATGTGTCAGGACAGGTTTTTTCGTGGTGCAGGACGGGCGAAGGGACAGGGGGGGAGAGCAGAATGATTGGCGGACCCGAGTAGATCGAGATCTAGGTCACCGGGTTTTGCTTAAGTGTGCACACGCGGCGGGCGTTGGACGTTTAACAGAGCGGGGGCCCGAATGGGGGCAAGCTTTGGGGGAATCCAGCACATGACCAATCACGGGTTTGGTTCGGAAACAGGCGCAAAACTCGGGGGATCAACAAAGCCCCGGAAAAAACCGCGGTGGTACGGGTGACCCGTGGAGAGCCGGAAAAGAAGAAAAGCGGTTCCCGGATCCTCCCAGGGAAAAACCGCTTATTGGTGCCAGTCTTGAGAAGGATGGAGACCATAGTCGGGGGTGGCCCAGGTAGAGGCCTCACCGGTTTGAGGTGCAGGGAAAAAAAAAAACAAAAAACCACCCCTGTCCATGATCGGTTCTGTAGGGTTTTATAAACTGAAATATCGATAAACAATTAGCTATAAAAGAATATTGGCAATGGGGCTGGGTCGCCGTTGAAACGGGGCTGGTGAGGACAATGATATGTCAGGAGAATACTTGCCGTCTCCATTTTCTAGGAGGTTTCAAACTTGTATCCATTCAAAAAACTTTAACGGGCCAGGAAGGCGGGATGGGACCCCCTCCTCACCGTCACCCACTCCTGGGAGGGCGACGCAGTATTATTCAACTTAAGGGAAAAGCTTTATTAGAAACATGGAGGGAAGACACAGCGAAACAGAAACAGGCACATAATGGCAAAAAAAAAAACGGGGGGGAAAAAAACATAAACTAGGGCTGAAAGGCCGGGAAAAACAGGGGCGGTGTGGGCGAACGTTGAACCGAAAAAGCGGGTTTGGTGGTGTCAGGAAAAAAACAAACAGATAATAAACAACACAAAAAAACGGGTTGCAAAAAGACAAAAAAACAAAACGGAAGGAAAAACTAAAACGGGGCAATTACCTGAACATGGGGGGGCCGGCGGACGGGAACGCAGGCGATGGTGAGCGGAAAATAAATAATAACACGGAGGGATGCGGAGACCAGAAGTGGTGCTGCGTGACGGAACGCGCCGGGCACGGAGTACACTTGTTGAACCGCGAGGTGGGTCTCTCGCGGTTGTGCCTTTATAGGTCGTCCCACGGCTGAACGCAATCACGATGATCGCCGTGGGACTCCCTGATAGGTCCATATGCCGGTGCGCGCTGCCGCGGCGCGTGACAGCCTTATAATAAGGTGCATTTATTATGCCATGCGCTGAATTTCGGCTTATCATGCTTGTACTTACTGTATGTTATTTTTTTTCTTTATCTTTGTTTCGCACTAACACACAGCCCTAATAAGCATTATAATAAGTGTATTGGTAATGCAGAACACTCTCTTCCGGCTTCTCGCTCTGCACATCCAACTCTATGCTTATACTTATACATGGCTTTTTTATTTCTCTTTGTTGGCGCTGACACACAGCCCTAATAAGCCATAATAAGGTGCATTGATTATGTGATGCGCTGTATTTCGGCTGCACAGCGAACTTTACGCTTGTTCATACTATGTGACTTTTTGTTTCTCCTTGTGCGCTGACACACAGCCCTAATAAGCTTTATAATAAATGTACTGATGATGAACTATTTTTCGGTATCTCGTGCTTATGGAGGCAGTTGCACATGGCCCACAAAACGAAAGCAAAGAACGGCATAAAGGTCTGTGATTACCCAATCATATGTACAACCATGAAGTGCGCTGCGCGAGCGAGCATGGTACTGATGAAAGCATGGCGAAAGCACGCTGGAGCGCGTTTCTGTGTGAGGCTAGTGTGAGTGCGGGCCAGGGCGCGTTTGTCCCCCCTCCCCATTCGTGCTCTGGCCCGGTTCAGGCAACCGTGCTTAGTGTGAGTGCACCCTTAAAGACTCCTCCCACCCGGCTCATAGTCTCTTTACCACCTTGATCTCAGGCAGACGATTCACGAGCCTGCAGACCAGGACAAGCAGATTGGCGAACAGATTCTTCTCCAGAGCTGTCTCCTTACTAAACTCTGTCCACCGGTAACAGTCACATACCTACATTCTGCATAATGACTGCACTCCATTCTCCAGGATCATATAAAAGTATATTACATTACTTTTAAACTGTACATTGCTGTATATTTGTATATCCTTGACATATTCTGCATATACTGTACATACATAGTTATGCACATCCATCCCTTCCATTATAATTGAAATTGTAAATGATTCAATCTGTATATATGTCTATATCTGTTCATAGCCAATAGCCTATTTATGTACATACTGCATCTATTGTACATTCCACACTTTCGGCCTATTGCACTTCTGGTTAGATGCTAAACTACATTTCGTTGCATTGTACATGTGTAACGACTAAAAACGACTAAAGCTCTACATGGCTTGGCCCCACATTATCTGAGTGAACTCTTAGAGTCTTATGATCCAGCATGTCTACTTCGTTCGTGGGCTACAGGACTTCTTTTAGTTCCTAGAAGTCACAGGCTTTCAAGTCAAAGGCTTTCTCATACATGGCCTCCCATCTATGGAATAAACTACCCACTTTCATTCGAGACTCAGACACTCTCCAAATATATAAGTCTAGGCTAAAGACATACTTACTTACACAGACTTTTGACTAGATTTAGACCAGGATGCATGGCTTGGGTCACTGGTGCCGGAGTCTGGAGTCATGTCTGGCCTGCCTGTCCTTTAGCTGGGAGTGTCGGGTGGGCGGTCTGGCTGAACTGGGCTTCGGTCCTCTCTGATCTTGACTTGTACATCCTTGCCTTAGACTAAGGGCAGAGCTGGGAGTTCATAGTCAAAGAGTCTTATGGTGATCAGAGAGGTTGGATTGCTGTCTTCTGCCTCCTGTGGGGTTGCCAATGTCTCATGTGATCCCTCTTGGCTGTGTTACCTTCCGGTTCTCCTCTTTCTAGCTATGCTGCTACAGCTAATGCTGCCGGGGTCTCATACTACACGTGGCATCAGTGATTGTTAATAGACACTGTGCTCTTAATCAATAATTAATTGCATTTTCTGTTTTCTCTCCGAGCTGTGTTCTGGTACCAGTTCCTGCCCCACACATGATGTTCATCCACGTCAGCTTCACTCAAGCTGCTTCCGTCATCAGCTCCAGCCCCACCATACCCAGGCCACACCAGAAGGCACTACCTCTCTCCTCTGGTTGGCTGGGGACGAAGTGCCACCAAGGACTTTCCTGCTTAGACTCAGCATCCTAGAGTGACTCTGTATATCGGACTACATAATACCGATGTGCATATTTCACATTTTATTTGAACTATGACTCCATGACTTAGTTATTAGTTTCAATCTTAGATTTATCATCGCCGCCCAAGAAGGTTGGGTCCATTTTTGAGTCTTGGTCCTCACAAAGTTTCTTCCTGATAACACTTATGGAGTTTTTCCTTGCCACTGTCACCCTAGGCTTGCTCAATTTGGGACTGGACGTAGATATTAGGAGATAATCTAAAATTGTAATGTTGCTTTGAGACAGTGCTCCATTCTAAAAAGCGCTATATAAATACATTTGACTTGACTTGACTTGACATACACATAAGTAGCATACACATTAATCATATAGAAATTAAACCTGTCTGCTCCTCTGACCTTTGTCCTTCCTCTACTGCCCTGTCTATGACGTTGCTCAATGCCAGGCACTCAGCGTACATGGTGCGCCACCTGGGGTGGGAGCCAGCAATATTGAGTTCTAGTTCTAGTTCATTAGCTAATTCATTCATTTCACTGACCTAGTCTGGGCTATCTTTGGCATTCCAGTTTATCAACAAATATGTAAGATAATTATTGAAATGTTTAAAAAGAAAGACTGGAAGGGATTTACATATTTCAGTCCTAACTTTTTCTGGTTTGGCTTGTTTTGCATTGCCTTGTTAAAAAAATGCATGGAAAAAGTCTCTGGAAAAGGTCTTGAATCTAGCTCATGTTGCTCTAAAATCTTAGTGTACTTTTGTGCATTAATGATGCCATCACAGAAGTCTAAATGACCTTTGCCAATGGCAATAATATACCATGACAGAGCCTGGCTTTTGGACTTGTTGCTCATAACAGTTTGGATGGTCCTTTTCGTCTTTGCTCTGGAGCACACAGCGTCCATTTCTAACAAAAAAAGATCTGGAATACTGATTAGTCTGACCACAATTCATGTTTCAACTTTGTGATGGTCGATTCCAGATCGCTCTGAGCTCAGAGAAGTAGATGCTGCTTCTGGACATGGTTAACGTAAGATTTTTTTTAAGTGGCATTTGTGAATATAACTCAGTATTGTAGTGCTTGCTAAAGGTTTGATAAAGAAGTCCGTTGCCCATTTGGTTCTATCAGCTATTGATGAATGACAGTTCTTCATGCAGTGCCATCTGAGAGATCAGCAATCACACCTCTTCCGTTTAGGCTTATACCCTTGCCCTTTACGCACTGGAATATCTCCAGACTCCTTGAATTGTTTAATGTCCTTATGCACTGTAGAGGGAGAATAATGTAAATCCCTTTGAAGAAAATTTTTCTTTAAAGAACATTGTTTTTAAAGATTTCAATAATTTTCTTACACAGACAAACAGGAGATCTTCTGCCCAGCTTTACTTCTGAAAGACTCAGCCTTTGAGTTGCTGACGTTTAGGTTAAGATTAGATATAGATGCAGCACTAATTAGCTATATTCATGTTATGTCAGTGGAAAACTCCCCACAATGATAAAAAGACAACTTTCGATTTTTGTGCGTGCGTGTGTGTGTGTGTGTGTGTGTGTGTGTGTCTGTGAGAGAGAGATATAGAGTGCTATTTCTTGTCACCTCTCAAATACAGCTGTGTTGGGGTTGGTTCCTTGGGGCAGATGCCTGCCTTGATCTCAGCCCTCTTCCCACACCGTCACCAAAGTAATATACCGCTGGGAGATTTCATTTACACACATGCAGGCAGAGATATATACAAAACAAAGGCACACGGGCACACACACACACACACACACACAATTATTTCTCAATTTTAACTGCTTTTTTAAAGCAATATGCTTATTTCTTTTATGCGTCAGTTATTGGGGGGATTGTTTTTTTATACAAAAAAAAATTACAAAGTATGATTCTGTTAAAATAATTACAACAATAGTAATATTACTTCTAGTTTACTGTTTACCACAAAAATCCAATTTCTACTTGCAAGGCTTTTTTTCCATAAGTGAGACAATCCTGCATGGACAAAATGCAATAGCACCATTTATTTAAATAAAATTTCCAGTCTCTTCCTCCAATCTCACTTGCTGATCTACATTTTGCTTTGATGATTTAATCATTTCCTGTCCCAGCAGTCAGCATTCATGAATTATCAAAAATAGTCTGCTTGTTCTGACATTTTGGCAAATAAAAATCTACCTATTAGGTCCTCATGATCACATTCATGTCTAGTTGTACTTAAATAATAGTTGGGCCATGGGGTAGGGCAGAGACATTGATCTCTTTCCCACTTTATTGCTAGGTGAAGTCATCTAACTTTCCTGCATGCAGCTGTACAAACCCACCTAGGTTACTGACACCACACTGCCATCCAGTGACTGGAGATGACAGTGTTATTATAGTGTAGATGAACAATTAGGAAGTAAATTATTAAAATGTGTCTATCATGGATCCTTCAGCAAATATTTTGCATAATAGTAATAATTTAATAATCAAACTATTTGCATTGTCATTGCTTCTCCATCCTTCATTCCACAAATTCAGGGATTTTTTTTATGCTAGTGACATAGTGTATCACTGTCATTTGTGGTTAGAGTTAGAATTAGAGTTATTCTATCGATGCTGTTGTAGTAAATAAGAAAATGTAACAAAAGTTAAAACTCACTGAAGTCAAACAACAAAGAAACATAAAGACTTTCTGTTATACACTCACTGGCTACTTTATTATGTATACCTTCTAGTACCAGGTTGGAGCCCCTTTTGCCTTCATAATTCCCATAATTCATCACAGCATAGACTGCTGGAAACATTCCTGAGAGATTTTGGTCCAGAGATTGAAATAATAGCAGCATGCAGTTGCTGCAGATTTGTCGGCTGCACATCTTTGATGTGACTTTCTCATTCCACTACGTCCCAAAGGTGCTCTAATGGATTGAGGTCTGGTGACAGTGATAGATTCTTAAGGCCATTTGAGTACAGTGAACTCAGTGTTAAAGTAAGAAAAAAACAGTTTGACATGATTTGATTTTTGTGACATGGCGTATTATCCTGCTGGAAGTAGTCATCAGAAGAAGGGTACAATGTGGTCTTAAAGGGATACACGTGGGCAACAACAATACTCGGTTAGGCTATGTCATTTAAACAATGGTCAACTGGTTTAAAGGGGCCCAATGTGTGTCAAGAAAATACACCACCACCACTACCAGTCTGAACCGTTGATACAAGGTGGGATGGATCCATGCTTTCATGTTATTTCATTCATTCATTCATTCATTCATTCATTTTCTTATCCACTTAATTCTGGTTAGAGTCATGGGAAAGCCTGAATTACCTTAACATGCAGATGGGAGGAAACCAGATTACGTAAAGTAAATCCACTTTCAACTGGGGGTTCTGACCATTCTGACTGAATGTCACAGTTGAAATTGAGACTCATCAGACCAGGCAACATTTTTTCCATCATCGATTGTCCAAGTTCTGTGAGAACTGTAGATTCAGTTGTCTGTTCTTAGCTGATAGAAGTGGCAAAAATGAGAGAGGTCTGTAATTTTCATCATAGGTACACTTCAACTATGAGAGACAAAATGAGAAAAAAAAATCCAGGAAATCACACTGTAGGATTTTTAAAGATTTTAATTGTAAATTATGGTGGAAAATAAATATTTGGTCAATAACAAACGTTCAACTCAATACTTTGTAACATAACCTTTGTTGGCAATCATCTTCAACATTTTCCTGGTGCTTGTCCCGCCGGTTGCGGGGTCTGCCCACTGCCATCTGATGTGACCGAGAATACTCCAGCCAATGAGTCGCTCCGTCTGTCGCCAGAGACCACACTTAAACCAGGCCAATTTGGTGTAATCAATTAACCTAACTTGCATGTCTTTGGACTGTGGGAGGAAACCGAAGTACCCCACGTAAACCCACGTGGACACGGGGAGGACATGCAGACTCCACACAGAAAGGACCCAGGCCGCTCCACCCTGGGATTGAACCCAGGACCTTCTTGCTGTGAGGCGGCGATACTACCCACTGAGCCACCGTGCTGCCAAACCTTTGTTGGCAATACAGAGGTCAAATGTTTCCTGTAAGTCTTCACCAGCTTTGCACACACTGTAGCTGGCCCATTCCTCCATGCAGATCTCCTCTGGAGGAGTGATGTTTTTGAGGCTGTCGCTGGGCAACACGGACTATCAACTCCCTCCACATATTTTGTATGGGGTTGAGGTCTGGAGACTGGCAAAGCCACTCCAGGACCTTGAAATGCTTTTTACAGAGCCACTCCGTTGCTGCCCGAGCGGTGTGTTTGGGACCATTGTCATTCTGCAAGATCCAGCCATGTTCCATCTTCAATGCTCTCACTGATGGAAGGAGGTTTTGGCTTAAATCTCACAACACATGGCCCCATTCATTCTTCCCTTAATACAGATCAGTCGTCTTGTCCACTTTGCAGAAAAAACAGCCCCAAATCATGATGTTTCCACCCCGATGCTTCACAGTAGGTATGGTGTTCTCAGCATTCTTAATTCTCCAAACACGACGAGTTGAGTTTTAACCAAAAAGTGCTATTTTGGTTTCATCTGACCACATGACATTCTCCAAATCCTCTTCTGGATCATCCCAATGCTCTGTGGCAAACTTAAAATGGGCCTGGACATGTACTGGCCTGTTTGAGCAGGGGGACACGCGTGGCACTGCAGGATCTGAGTACCTCTCGGCGTAGTGTGTTACTGATGGTAACCGTTGTTACTTTGGTCCCAGCTCTCTGCAGGTCATTAATCAGGTCCCTCCGTGTAGTTCTGGGATTTTTGCTCAACGTTCTCATGATCATTTTGAACCACAGGATGAGATCTTGCATGGAGCCCCAGATCAAGAGAGATTATCAATGGACTTATATGTCTTCCATTTTCTTACAATCGCTCCCACAGTTGATTTATTCACACCAAGCTGCTTGCCGATTGTAGATTTGCTCTTCCCAGCCTGGTGCAGGTCTACAATTTTTGTCCTGGTGTCCTCTCATGGTTGAAGTCTACCTATGAAAATTACAGACCTCTCTAATCTTTATAAATAGGAGAACTTGCACAATTAGTGGCTGACTAAATACTCTTTAGTCAAGTATTCTCTAAAAAAGTATTTAGTCAGTCACTGATTGTCCAAGTTCTCCGACTTAGAAAGATGAGAGAGGTCTGTAATTTTCATCATAGGTACACTTCATCTATGTTAGACAAAATGAAAAAAAATCCAGGAAATCACATTGTATGATTTTTAAAGAATTTAATTGTAAATCATGGTGGAAAATAAGTATTTGGTCACCCACAAACAAGCAAGACCTGTAACTTCTTCATTAAGAAGCTCTTCTGTCCTCCACTCATTACCTGTAATAATGGCACCTGTTTGACCTCATTATCTGTATAAAAGACACCTGTCCACAGCCTCAAACAGTCAGACTCCAAACTCAACCATGGCCAAGACCAAAGAGCTGTCAAAGACACAAGGAAGAAAATTGTAGACCTGCACCAGACTGGGAAGAGTGAATCTACAATAGGCAAGCAGGTTGCTGTGAATAAATCCACTGTGGGAGCAATTGTAAGACATACAAGACCATTGATAATTTCCCTCGATCTCCCTGACCAAACAAAATCTCATCCCATGGGGTCAAAATGATCATGAGAACATTGAGCAAAAATCCCAGAACTACACGGAGGGCCCTGATGAATGACCTGCAGAGAGCTGGGACCAAAGTAACAAAGGCTACCATCAGTATCACACTACGATGAGACGGACTTAGATCCTGCAGCTCCAGGCGTGTCCCCCTGCTTAAGCCAGTACATGTCCAGGCCCGTCTGAAGTTTGCCAGAGGGCATATGGATGATCCAGAAGAGGATTGGGAGAATATCTTGTGGTCAGATGAAACTAAAATAGAACTTTTTGGTAAAAACTCAACTCGCCATGTTTGGAGGAAGAAGATGTGTCAAATGTATCATGAGATTTTAAGCCAAAACCTCCTTCCATCAGTGAGAGCATTGAAGATGAAACATGGTTGGGTCTTCCAGCATGACAATGATCCCAAACACACCACTCGGGAAACAAAGGAGTGGCTCTGTGAAAAGCATTTCAAGGTCCTGGAGTTTCCTAGCCAGTATCCAGACTTCAACCCCATAGAAAATTTGTGGAGGGAGTTGAAAGTCTGTGTTGCCCCAAAACATCACTGCATGAACCTTTCAGGTTCATACCCTGTCGTCGCAGTCTAGGGTTGAGTTCCAATTCTGTCTGTTCAGGGTTCAGCCTCAACAGAGGTTATTGGCATTCCATGTGTATTGGGGGCTAGGTCTGTCATAGAGACTAGGTAGGCAGACAAGTGTTGAATCCATATTGTGAGTCTACATTCTACAGACTATATAGGGGGCGACACAGTGGTGCATGCAGTTAGCATGGTTTCCTTACAGTTGTAGAGAGCCCCAATTTGTTTGAGATCTTGGACTCTGCCTGAGTCTAGTCTGCATGTCCTTTGCTTGTCTGTGTAGGTTTACTACAGATGCTCTGGTTTCCTCTCACATTCCAAAAGATGGGTTAATTAGACACCCTACATTGGTCCAGTGTGAGTGTCAAGTCAAGTCAGATTTATTTACATAGACCTTTTTACAATGGAGCATTGTCTAAAAGCAACTTTACAATTTTAGATTATCTTCTAATATCTATGGCCAGTCCCAAATTAAGCAAGCCTACAGTGACAGTGGGAAGGAAAAACTCCCTAATGATCATGAGGAAGAAACCTCATGATGGTTAGAGGACCAAAATTCAAAAAGGGACACAACCTTCTTGGGTGGCATAGATGATAAAAGTAAGAATGAAATTAATGTATCTAAACAAACAAGTCTTATAGTGATAGTTCAAATAAAATAATGAAAAACAAGCATATCGGCATTATGTAGTCCGATACACAGGGTCACGCTAGGATCTTGAGTCTAAGCAGGAAAGTCTTTGGTGGCACTTCGTCCTTAGCCAACCGGAGGAGGGAGAGAGTCACTGCCCTCTAGTGTGGCCTGTGTATGGTGGGGCTGCAACTGATGACAGAAACATCTTGAGTGGAGCATCTTACCGTGTAGGGCTGGAACTGGTACTGGAACACAGCTTGGAGAAACCAGAAAATGTAGATTAGTTATTGATTAAGAGGACAGTGTCTATAAACAATCTTTGATGCCACGTATACTATGAGACCCCAGCAGCATTAGCTATAGCAGCATAACTAGAAAGAGGAGAACAAGAATGTAACAGAGCCAAGAGGGATCACATGAGACATCAGCAACCCCAAGGGAAGCAGAAGACAGCAACCCAAAGTCCCAGATCACCACAAAACTCTGACTATGAACCCCCCTGCTCTGCACTTAGTCTCAGGCAAGGATGCACAAGTCTAGATCAAGAGGACCAAAGTCCAGCCCATCCCAGACACTCCCGGCTAAAGGACAAGGCATGACAAGGTATGCAGGCCAGACATGACTCCAGACTCTGGCCCCGGTAACCCAAGCCATGCATCCCAGTATAAGTCTAGCCAAAACTGAGTAAACCCTGTGTAAACCCTGTCTTTAGCCTGGACTTAAAAATTTGGAGTGTGTCTAAATCTGGAACTAAAGTGGGAAGTTTATTTCATAGCTGGATGGCAATGTAGGAAAAAGCCTTTCCCCCTGCTGTGATTTTTTTTTTTATTCTAGGAACTAAAAGAAGCCCTGCACCCTGCGAAGGAAGATGAGCTGGATTGTAAGACTAAGATTTCACTCAGATAATGTGGGGCCAGGTCATGTAGAGCTTTATATGTTACAAGAAGTATTTTGTAGTCAGTGCGGACTTTAACTGGTAACCAGTGTAGTGAAGATAGATCAGGACTGATATGATAAAATTTACTAGTTTGAGTTAGAGCTCAATTAAAGTAATCCAACCTTGAGGTTATAAATGCATGAACCAGTTTCTCCACTTCATTAAAAGAGAGGATATTTCTAAGCTTAGCAATGTTTGTCAGGGTTCGCCCTGGTTCCGCTCCATTTTTGTTTCGCTTTTACCTCTTCATTGTTTTCAGCTCTCACTTCGCTTTTAGTTACCTTACTTCACGCCTCGTTTTCATCCGTCTACAGCCACCGGTCCATGTTGTTACCCTGCCACGCACTCCCTGTATTATTCTCGCCTGTTGGAGCACTCCTGCCCTGGGGGACTTAAGTAAGTGTTGGGCTTTTCTCATGCAATGTGGTCTGGTGTTCAGGTTGCGCCCTTCGGCCTTTGCCAAAAAGGCCAGAAAAGTCTATTACATCATTGGCTTTCTTTGGGATAGGGCCTGAATGTTTGCTGAGGCCATGCTCACCAAGTTTGCCTGCCACCCTGGAAATCACCACACTTTGGCCCTCTTGAAGAGGTATTTCTGGTGGCCAGCCATAGACAACGATGTGAAGGAGTTTGTGGCTGCGTGTGCCACGTGTGTCCACAGAAAGACCTCGCACCAGTCAGCCTTCCTTAAGGCCCATGGCGTCACCCAGTGCTCAGCCAACTGCTGCCTGACACCTGGACCCAAGTACACTCTGGGGCAGTCTGTCCGGAGAGCATCCCCCTTAAGAGTTCAAGAAACTGGCACCATGTTTCATAGGTCCATTTCCTATTGATAAAATTATTAATGAGACATCCATAAAGTTAAAGTTGCTTTATCATATGTGAATTCATCCTACCTTTCACGTTTCGCAGATGAAGCTGGTGGCCTCCTCACCTGGTCAAACAACACCACTGCAGTAGTGAAAAAAACACGATTCTACTTCCTAAGAACTCTCAGGAAAAACAACCTACAACCTCATGGTACACCGGCAGCACAGCTGCAGATAGGAGAGCCCTCGAAAGAGTCATCAGCACAGCCCAGAAGATCATTGGCTGCCCACTGCCCTCTCTTGAGGAGGTGTTCTGGTCCTGCTATCACATTAGAACAGATAACATACCGAAGGACCCATCTCACCCTGGTCATCATCTGTTTGATCTCCTACCCTCTGGTAAACACTATAGATCCATCACATGATGGACTAATAGACGTAAGAACAGCTTCTGTCTCAGTGCAGTAAGACAACTGAACACCACCCAACACTGACACTGCCACCCGGAAGATCATTGGGTGTCCAGTGCCCTTCCTGGAGGACCTGTTCACTACCCACTGCTGCAGCAGGGCAGTCAACATCATGTTGACTGCTGTCCTCAGGCAAATACTTTAGGTCTATCCCATCTTGGACAAATGGACTCAAAACAGCTTTTATCCCAGAGCTGTAAGGGAGCCGAACATTTCCAAACAAACACACACTGACTGACTCCCATAGAACACTGCTCCAGTGTTCCACTTCTGATCTATTTATTCTGAACTGCACTGTTGTTCTCGAGTGACAATATATGTTCTCTATTTTGTGCACTATCTCTTACTTAAGATGTGCAATATATCCAAGGAATGTGCAATAACATATGCTACCTCATTTGTCTATTGTCAATTTATAATATAGTGTTATACTCTTATTATCTATTAGACTATTACTTAAATTTACTTACTATATGTGAGTTTACTTATTGTATGCATAAATACTGTTGGACTGCTGCTCAATTTCGTTGTACACTTTGCAATGACAATAAAGGAATCTTATCTTAATAGTGCACTTGGTGTGATAACAAGGCAGTAGGATTTATTTATTAGAGATTGTTCAAAAACTAAATGATAGTGATCAGAAATCCAATCACTTTGTGGGGAAACATCAAGGTTATCTATATTGTTACCAAATGCTAATATGAGATCTAAAGTATGATTACAGCGGTGGGTTGGAATCCATAAGTGATACTCATGGATTCCAAAATATACTCAAAAACAATTTTAAGTGGATCCTGTACAAAGCAGTACAGAAAGTTCCTAAGCAAATTCCTGAAGAAATTCTGAATAAGGACCTGGAAGGCAGTAAATGGTGATAAACTGAAAAGAGTGTGGTTTTGACTTCCATAATGATGG
Source organism: Ancistrus triradiatus (assembly GCA_025084515.1). Lineage (NCBI taxonomy): Eukaryota > Metazoa > Chordata > Actinopteri > Siluriformes > Loricariidae > Ancistrus > Ancistrus triradiatus. The sequence continues at coordinate 9,091 of JAJAGP010004426.1, read as the reverse complement.
ATCAGTCATATTAAGAATCAGTATTTCAAACGAATTACCCTTGTAATGGGATTTAGTAGTAAGACCTAGCTTTTTGTCAAAAATTGAGGCTACACCTCCCCATGACCATTAGGACGAGGGCGATGAGCATGACTGTTTTCTGAAGGTGAGACTACATTTAAGGCTAAATATTCATTCGGACTAATCCAAGTTTCAGTAGAGAGAGAGTATGTAATCGTGTATCAGTGATCATTTCATTTACAATCACTGTTTTTGTGATCTAATGTTAAGTAATCCTAGCTTTAGTCTAAGGTTGTTTTTTTTTATGGGAGCTATCTCTGTTTATACTAATGCGATTATTAAAATAGACTTTTTGAGTGCGTTTAAGTTTAGGACAGATGTGGGTAACAGACACAGTTTCAATAACATGAGTTCTGGGTGATGCCGCATGGCTACCAGTAGACAGTTGGTTAAGCCTGACTGTCTGCTGCCTGACCCCGGATCTGGGTCAGCCCCTAACTAACCCTGCCATTGGACTATGGGTAATGTTGCAGGAGATGAGAGCAGCACCCTCCCGAGTGGGGGGGACTCCCATCCTAAAAGGCCAGGCTTACCCTCAAAAGTTGTCCAATTATCTATAAAGTCTACGTTGTTTGAATGAGTGTGACTGACTAATATCGATGTAACCTTGTTCCTGTCACAAATAGTCACTGATGCTGAAGTAACATGAAATAAAACAAATAAACAAAGATATTATATAGAGCACTATTAATTGATAGGGAACAATGTAGATAATCACAATATACAACATGTATATACACATCACCGGCCAGATCAAAATGGCTTCATTACATGATATGGCTACACATCATGTCCTCTTCCTACAGCATGTGTTCTCATGCTCAGTAAGGAATAAGAAAAAATTAGGCCCTTGGGAGATGACTCTGGGCTCTTGGCTCTGCCAGGAGCTCAGATGCATTATAGGCCATGCTGGGGGCATGCTGGGCTGGTGGCTGTGATTATGCAGTCTCATTAGTGCACATGCTGGAACAGCTGATCCCTGCACCAACCCCCTTTACATCTAATTAGCCTTATTACCAGGCTCACCTGAACTCAATACACAGAATGGGCAACTGGGGGTTCAGGCAGGTAAAAAAATACCTAATCCAGGTACTGCCCATGTCTATTATTACACCAGCTGCCCACTGACATCATCACAGACAGCATCTCTCTTATACAGAAAGGCTTCCTACAACAGGAACATGGAAACAGGATGCACAAGCACTGCTTTACTCCTCAAGCATGATCATCCACACAAAGAACTGAAAAATACTCTCAAGACAGATGTAATATTAATGCACCCATTAAAACATTAATTGTATTTGCTATCAAAAACTTGTTAACATGGATATTATAGACACAGTTGTTCAGAAAGTCACATAGTTTTCACAGTGTTAGTATGCTTATATCCCTTATTTGGCAAAAGCACCGAGCATCTCCACAACAACCCTCACCACATAAGTGTGTGGTCAAGTCAAGTCAAGTCATATTTATTTATATAGCACTTTTTACAATGGAGCATTGTCTCAAAGATTATCTTCTAATAACTACGTCCAATCCCAAATTGGCAAGGAAAAACTCCCTGAGTGTTATAGGAAGAAACCTTGGGAGGACCGAGACTCAAAAAGGGACCCAAACTCCTTGGGCGGCGTAGATGATAAATCTAAGAACGAAACTAAAGTCATGGAGTCAAAGTTCGAATAAAATATGAAGTATGCATATCGGCATTAAGTGGTCCGGGTATGATGTGGCTGGAGCTGATGACGGAAGCAGCTTGAGTGAAGCTGCAGCGGATGAACATCATGTGTGGGGCTGGAACTGGTACCGGAACACAGCTCGGAGAGAAAACAGAAAATGTAATTAGTTATGGATTAAGAGCACAGTGTCTATTAACAATCACAATATGGTGTGTTGTTCTGGATGAGCAAATGTTCCTTCTGCAAAAGAGGGAATTGAATGAAAATACTAATTCAACTTATTTTTAAATCTGTTTATAAAAATGCCTTATTTTGTCAGAGACTGGTTCATTCATGTGGTTACATGTTCAGCAAATGTTTGTAAGGAAGTTTTAAAATTACAGTAATAACACATAAGAATCAGTAGTATTTATTTCTTTACTAAGCAAATTTACTTCACTTTTACACACTGAATTCATAATCATTCACCATCCAAGCTGTACCTGTAACCTCTGAATGACTTGTCCAGGCAAGTTGTTCCCACTTAGTTAGTCAAGATTAGAGAAGTGGGTTGTAGAGGTACCTTTAATAAAACATCTGCTCTTCTTATGGAAAATCTGTTGATGTGAAACTTCTCCCTATCCAAACACTTTCAGAGGCCCTCTGAAGAAGAATTGTGGAGATGCATTAACATTAAAGCACTAAAAAGATGAGAGGCCATCTCATTAAACACTGTTTCTACAAACAGAGCAAAGTCAGTGTTTATGTTACTCTCTTTAGCACTGTATATTCTAGAAAATGAAAGTAAGAAAACAATGTACAGTGCTGAAGCAGGTGAAACAACCATGGGTAACATAAATAGATGTACACAAATCTCAAAAACTAGCTACTTTCTGTTCATGTTTACACAATAATAAAAATAACTAAAAAGTGTAGTTCCTGCAGAAACTGCGAGTGTGTTGCGGCGGTGCATCCCCCTGCGACATGCATCAGGGACCGAGTATGTAGGTCAAAAGCCGACTGTATTCAATGTAGTCACCTCAGGGTGCACACGGGACCAAGCCTGCTGAAATACAAAACGTTAGGTCTAAAACTGACTGAGTTACATTCCATGACCTTCCAGAGGCCCCAGTGACGCGTCAGGGACCTCAAGGACAGCAAAAGCATGACATGTCACCTCAGATTGCACCCGCTATCAAGCCTGCTGAATTTTGTTGCTGTACATTAAAAATCAACTGAGCTATGGTCAATGACCTGCCAGGGGCTCCAGTGCCGATTCTGGGGCCTCATGGGCCCCAGGGGCATGATATGTTATCTCAGATTGCACGCGGGACCAAGCCTGCCAAATTTCGTGGCCATAGGTGAATAACTGACTGAGTTACGGTCATTGGCCCCGCTAAGGGCCCCAGTGCCCAGCAATGGTCCTCACAGGCCCATGGGCATCACAAGTCACATCAGATTGCACCCAGGGCCAAGCCTGCCGAATTTTGTGGCGGTAGGACGAAAACTGATTGAGTTATAGTCATTGGCCTGCCAGGAGCCTCAGTGCCCTGCTGGGATCCACATGGGCCCCATGGACATCACACGTCACCTCAGATAGCACCCGGGACCAAGCCTGACGAATTTCGTGGTCATAAATCAATAACTGACTGAGTTACAGTCATTGTCCCACCAGGGGCCCCAGTGCCCTGCCGGGGTTCACAGGGGCCCCATGGGCATCACATGTCACCTCAGATTTCACCTGGGACGAAGCCTGCCAAATTTTGTGGCCATAGGTTGAAAACCGCATGAGTTACGTTCATTGGCCCGCCAGGAGCCCCAGTGCCTTGCTGGGGTTTACAGGGGCCCCTTGGGCATCACATGTCACCTCAGATAGCACCCGGGACCACGCCTGCCGAATTTTGTGGTCATAAATCAATAACTGACTGAGTTACAGTCATTGTCCCACCAGGGGACCCAATGCCCTGCCGGGGTCCACAGGGGCCCCATGGGCATCACATGTCACCTCAGATTTCACCTGGGATGAAGCCTGCCAAGTTTTGTGGCAGTAGAACAAAAAACTGGATCAGTTACGGTCATTGGCCCGCCAGGGTCCCCAGTGCCCTGCTGGGGTCCATAGGGCTCCATGGCCATCACATGTCACCTCAGATTGCACCCAGGACCAAGCCTGCCAAGTTTTGTGGCAGTAGATCGAGAACTGGCTGAGTTACGGTCATTGGCTCGCCAGGGGCCCCAGTGCCCAGTCGGGGTCATGATAGGCCCAACCAAGGCCGTCAGGGGATCCATGGGAATGGCATGTTACGTCAGATTGCACCCGAGACCAAGCCTGCCAAATTTCGTGGCCGTAGGTCGAAAAATTACTGAGTTACGGTCATTGGCATGCCAGAAGCCTCAGTGCCCAGCCGGGGTCCACAGGGGCCCCATGGGCATCACATGTCTCCTCAGATAGCACCCGGGACCAAGTCTGCCAAATTTTGTGATCGTAGATCGAAAACTGACCGAGTTACGGTCATTGGCACGCCAGGGGCCCCACTGCCCATTTGGGGTTCTCTGGGGCCTTATGGGCATGACACGTCACCTCAGATTGCACCTGGGACGAAGCCTGCTGAATTTTGTGGCAATAGGTCTAAAACTGACTGAGTTGCGGTCATTGGCCCGCAAAAGGCCCCAGTACCCAATCGGGGTCCACAGGGGTTCCATGGGCATCACATGTCACCTCAGATTGCACCCGGGACCAAGCCTGACGAATTTCGTGGTCATAAATCAATAACTGACTGAGTTACAGTCATTTTCCCACCAGGGGCCCCAGTGCCCTGCCGGGGTCCACAGGGGCCCCATGGGCATCACACGTCATCTTAGATTGCACCCGGGACGAAGCCTGCCAAATTTTGTGTCCGTAGGTCGAAAACTGACTGAGTTACGTTCATTGGCCCGCCAGCTGCCCTAGTGCCCTGCCGAGGTGCACAGGGGCCCCATGGGCATCACGTTTCACCTCAGATTTCACCTGGGACCAAGCCTGCCAAATTTTGTGTCCGTAGGTCGAAAACTGACTGAGTTTCGGTCATTGGCCCGCACGGGCCCAGTACCCAGTCACGTCAAGGCCAAGTCAAGTCAAGTCAAGTCAATTATTTATATAGCCTCTTTTTAACAATGGAGCATTGTCCTCAAATCAACTTTAACAAGTTTGACTATCTCCTAATAAACTACTCGTCCAATCCAAAATTTGAGCAAGCCTAGGGCGACAGTGGCAAGGAAAAACTCCTAGTTCTAGGCAGAAACCTTGGGAGGACCAGACCAAAAGGGACCCAACCTCCTTGGGCGGCGTAGATGATAAATCTAAGAGCGAACTAAAGTCATGGAGTCAAAGTTCGAATAAAATGTGAAGTATTCACATGACATTAGTGGCCCGGGTAATGATATAAATCTAAGAGCGAAACTAAAAAAAAGGGTCCCCCAAAAAACAAAAACATTGTGGGGAGTCAGGGTCGAATAAAATAAAATGTGAATTAATGCTAGTTGAGCTCATCAGATGAACATCATTTGTGGTGCCGGAACTGCCGGAACACAGCTCGAGATAAACAGAAATGTAATTAGAGTTATTGATTAAAGCACAGTTTTATTAACATCACTATGCCATGTCAATCACTGAAATGCCAAGTGGTAGCATGAACCCCGGCAAGCATTAGCTATATCATCATGCTAGAAAGCTAGAAAGAGGAGAACTGGAAGGAAACACAGCCAAGAGGGAATCACATGAGACCTTGGCACCCCACGAGCGCAGAAGGACAGCACCCAAACATCTCTGATCACCATAAGACTCTTTGACTATGAACCCTCAGCTCTGCCCTTAATCTAAAGCAAGAATGCATGAGTCAAGATCACGAGGACCGAAGCCCAGTTCAGCCAGACCACCCACTCGACACTCCCGGCTAACGGACAAGGCAGGCAGGCCAGACATGACTCCAGACTCTGGCCCCAGTGACCCAAGCCATGCATCCTGGTCTAAATCTAGTCAAAAGCCTGCGCAAATAGGTATGTCTTTAGCCTAGACTTAAAATTTGGAGAGTGTCTGAGTCTCGAACAAAAGTGAGAAGTTTATTCTATAGTTGGGGGGCCATGTATGAGAAAGCCTTTCCCCCTGCTGTGACTTTTTTAATTCTAGGAACTAAAAGAAGTCCTGTACCCTGTGAACGAAGTAGACGAGTTGGACTGTAAAACTGACTCAGATAATGTGGGGCCAGGCCATGTAGAGCTTTATAAGTGATAAGATGTATTTTGTAATCAATAAAATGCGGAATTTGACTGGTAACCAGTGCAGTGATGATAGAACAGGAGTGATATGAACAAATTTTCTAGTTCGAGTTAGCACTTGGGCGGCTGCATTCTGAACTAACTGACGTTTATTTATAGATTTACTAGAGCATCCAGTAAGTAAGACGAAACAAGTTTCTCTGCATCGTTAAAAGAGAGGATATTTCTAAGTTTAGCAATATTACGTAATTGAAAGAAAGCAATTCGAGTGATGCTGCTAATGTGTGCATCAAAGGAGAGATCTGAATCAAATGTGACCCCTAAGTTTTTTACAGACGGACTGGGCAATACTGGACAGCCATCTAGATTTAGGATAGATGTAGCAAACCTGTCTCTCACAGCCTTGGGTCCCACTAATAGCACCTCAGGTTTGTCTGAGTTAAATAATAGAAAATTAAATAACATCCAATCTTTTATTTCCTTTACACAGTCCTCAATTTTGTTGATTGTAAGGCTGTCATTAGGTTTGGCCGATATGTAAGCTGTGTATCATCTGCATAGCAGTGGAAACTAATGCCATGTTTACGAATAACTGAGCCTAGTGGCAGCATGTAGAAAGAGAATAAAAGCGGTCCAAGCACTGACCCCTGAGGCATGCCATACTTCACTTTTGAGAGCTTTGACCTTAGATTATTTATATGAACAAACTGTTACCGGTCAGTTAAGTAGGATTTAAACCAAGAAAGTGCTGATCCCTTAATACCTACAGTATTTTCTAGTCTGTTTAGTAAAACCTCATGATCTATAGTGTCAAATGCTGCACTTAAATCTAACAGAACAAGAAAGAAACACATCCCTTATTCTGAGGACATTACAAGTCATTAAGTACCCTAAGTAATGGCTGTTTTCAGTACTATGATGGGGCCTGAAGCCAGACTGAAATGTTCATAAATTTCATTCCTTTGGAGGTGACTAACAGAGCTGCTGCGATCGGGTCCACAGGGTTCCCATGGCCATCAAAATTCACCTTCATATTGTGCACCCGGGACCAAGCCTGCCAAATTTCATGGCTGTAGGGCGAAAACTGTCCTGCCAGGTACCTCTGTGCCCTCTGTGTTACTATGCAAACAATGGCTCTCATACCTGTCAGAAGAGCTGATCCAAGCCATTCTGTGTGAATGACAGCTGCTCTGTGTGTGGGCGTGGCCTGCATGTGCGTGCGTGTGTGTGTGTGTGTGTGTGTGTGTGTGTGTGTGTGTGTGTGTGTGTGTGTGTGAGAGAGAGAGAGACAGAGGAACAGACAATGACAGTTACATTTCAAATCTACACAGCCATATGTTTCATGTAAAATCTCAGTTTCAGAACTCTCAAACAAACGGTCACAACTCCAAAAATAATTAACCGATCGCTTTTCTGTAAAGCTTGTGTGGGAGAGGACCCCTTTCTGATCGCTATGACAAGAAACTTTGTGGATTGATGAGAAATTGTCAGAGTTATGACAAGTTAAAAACACAAGAAAATTTAGAAAAAGATAAATCAGAGTTGAAGCAATTATAATGGGGGTCAATGGGAGGAAAATCAATACCTAGTCCCGACCAAACCGTCATAACTCGAAAAATAATTTGTTGAACGATGAGATACTTTGATGTGTCATTAAGGGGAAGTATCTCTAACATTTGAAGTTTAAATGGAGTTTCTAGATGAAAGTAATTGTCTTGTAATGCGATTTACATAAGAGCTGTCTGGCCCTTTAAGAGTGTAGAAGGGAGCTAGTGTGTAGTGAACAATAGTGAATTGACCGTTTCCGGCTGTGCCGGCCATGTTTTACTTTGTGCTCGTGTGGATTACAAGTCATGTTTATCCCGACTTAAAGGTTTGAACTGTTTAATTAATTACAATATTTTACAGTAATGATCAAGCCTTCGTATTAAACATGTTGTTGCAAATGTAAGTAAGAAGAATCTATCTTTCATCGCGATGTGCTCTCCGTGTGTGGGCGTGGCCTGCGTGTGTGTTTGAATCGAAAGGAACAGAGCCTCCTCTCTGGTCTGCGTCTCATTTCAGAGGTGTCAAACAAACGCTCATAACTGGAGAAGTAATTTGTTGGACAACGAGATTTTTGGAGGTGTCATGAAGGGGAAGTATGTCTACCATTTGAAATTTAAATGGAGTTTCTAGGTGAAAGTATAATGATTTTACACACGTTTGTTCCGCGAAAACAGTGACAGAAAGAGCGTTGAGAGTGACTTTCAAGCGATTTTGCACCTCTCAAACAAATGGTCATAACTCAAAAAATATGTAACCAATCAATTACCTGAAAAGTTTGTGTGAGAGAGGACCCCTTGCAGATCGCTAGTACATAAGATGATATGAATTGACGGAAAAGGCTCAAAGTTATGACAGGTTAAACACAAATGAAACTTTGAAAAATGGCGCCTCGCCGTTCCCAAATTCAACATGGCTGTGAATGAGGGAAGTTTCAGTCCCTAGTCTCGAACAAATCGTCATATCTCAAAAAGTAGATTGTTTAGCGATGCCATCTGTTGAGGAGTTATGAAGGGGAAGTATCTCTGCCATTTGAAGTTGAAATGGAGTTTGTAGATGAAAGTATAATGATTTTAGACACGTTTGTTCAGTGAAAAAGTGAATTAATAAAAAATCCCTAAAATCTCAGTTTCAAGCAATTTTGGACCTGTCAAAGAAATGATCACAACTCGAAAAATATTTAAGCAATCAATTATCTGAAAAGTTTGTTTGAGAGAGTCAAGTCAAGTCAAGTCAGATTTATTTATATAGCGCTTTTTACAATGGAGCATTGTCTCAAAGCAACTTTACAAGTTTAGATTATCTCCTAATAACTACGTCCAATCCCAAATTGAGCAAGCCTAGGGCGACAGTGGCAAGTAAAAACTCCCTAGTTCTAGGAAGAAACCTTGGGAGGACCAAGACTCAAAAAGGGACCCAACCTCCTTGGGCGGCATAGATGATAAATCTAAGAGCGAACTAAAATCATAGAGTTAGAGTCGTAAAAAAAGCGCGTGTTAGGATGAGACTGTTTATATCGCGTACACGTTCATTTAAACACACAAATACAATTGTATTATACATACACGTTTGTGTTTAAA
>JAJAGP010004425.1:0-50283 GCA_025084515.1 Ancistrus triradiatus | reverse complement strand
CTTTACTGACTGAACTAACTTCCCTGGCACTTGTGTAATGATTCTGAACACGCTATAGACTCAGTCCTAACGCTGACCTTGTATGACCTGTTGATGTCTCGTCCTTCTGGTTGCTCACACCCCTGATATTTTTTGATGATCTCTGTTACACAGTTGACACTTGTCTATTGTGTGTAAAGCTATAAAGCTGTCTAATTACACACCTCTGTCTTCTTCTGCATGATTTACGCACTAAGTGTGTAAAATTAAGCATGACCTGGTTAACCCTCGTTCCGCCCTCTCTAGAGTAGCTTTATTTAATCTCCTTTTTCGCCCGCTCGTTTTACTTAGTGTAGTTTTTGTTTGTTTTCATATTTAATAATAAATGGATAGAATGGATGTTGTTTATATTCAGGTTACTTTGTGGTGATTCTGATTCAGTTTGAGAGAAGAAGGGAAACAGAATCATCACCATCATTTACTTCCAAAAGTTACATTACTTTACTTTGTCTAAGATTTCCAGATTTTCTTATTGTTATTCTTATCTGGTCTCAGGCCAAGTATTAGGCCACCGTTAGATTTGTTGTTTTAGCAATTCTACAATGTCCCTATATAACGCATTATTGAGGAATGGACCTAACCACTGTTTGGTGGTTTCTGCTGCTACCCTTCCAAAAAGACCATTCCTGATCAAGCTTCTTTGGACGAGTCAACTGAACAGATTTATTTGTTTTTTTATAGACCGGTTTATTTATTTATTATAGACGTATGTATGTATGTATGTATGTATGTATGTATGTATTTATTTATATATATTCTTTGACTAAAGACAGATTATTTATTATAGACAGATTTGTGTATTTATTATAGACAGATTATTTATTTATTATAGACTTATTTATTTATTATAAATAAATGTGTTTATTTATTATACAAAGTTTTTTATTATTAATGTAGACATATTATTTAGTTATTTATTTTATTATAGACAGATATGTATATTTTTAATATATACATATTTATTTGTTTATTATAGACAGATTATTTATTTATTTACTTATTTTATTATAGACAGATTACTTATTTACTTATTATAAACAGATTAGTTGTTTTTATTTATTTATTATAAATAGTTTATTTATTTTTTATTATAATAGACAGATTATTTATTTATTTATTTATTATATAGATTTTTGTATTTATTATAGACAGTTTTATTTATTTATTATAAATTGATTTGCTTATTTATTATAGACAGATTTATTTATTTTCAAAATATACATATTCATTTATTATACACAGATTATTTTTTTATTAATGTAGACAGATTTATTTATTTATTTTAATTATAGACAGATTTATTACATTGATTACATATTTATATTTATATACATATTTATTTATTTTAGACTGATTATTTATTTATTTCATTATAGACAGATTATTTATTTATTTATTTATTTATTATAGACAATTTAGTTTTATTTTTTAATTATTACAGATAGATTATTTATTTATTATTTTATTGTAGACAGATTATTTATTTTAGACAAATTTGTTTATTTATTTATTTTTATTTTAGATGGATTATTTGTTACTATAAACAGATGTATTTATTTATTATAGACAGATTTATTTATTTTTATAGAGATTTGTTAATTTTATACAGATTTATTTATTTATTTATTTTTATAGAAAATTGTTTAATTATTATAGACGGATTTGTTTATTTATTTCATAGATATTCATTATTTATTACAGACGGATTAGTGTATGATTTATTTATAGACAGTGACTAATCCCTCTGAAACCATTTCCAGGATTTAAAAAACTTGTTCCACCGAGTTCCATTTCTGTCTGGTTTGTTTAATCTGCGGTTTCTGATTAAAACCGATTTGTATTGCAAACATGTCTGTGAAATCTAGTGACAGCTCAGGGCCAAGCCCCTGTCTGATACCAGGAATAGCTGAGTGTGATTACGCTCCAGCTTCACACGGTAGGCTTCTGCTAAACGCAAAAGGAATTCTAGCGAGGTGAGAGCTGTCTGCCCGGTGGCACAGATGTGCGACCATGAAAGGTCCGGCCCAGGCAAGAGACCGAAGCTATGACGGGTACCTGGGTTGGGGTTTACGTTCATGTGACTAGGGGTGCCCCATCACATTGGATGATTTAACTACAACCCCAATTCCAGTGAAGTTGGGACGCTGTGTAAAACATAAATAAAAACAGAATACGATGATTTGCAAATCCTTTTCAACCCATATTCAATTGAATACACTACAAAGACAAGATATGTAATGTTCAAACGGATAAACTTTATTGTTTTTTAGCAAATATTCCCTCATTTTGAATTTGATGTTTGTAACACGTTCCAAAACAGTTGGGACAGGGGCAACAAAAGACTGGGAAAGTTGAGGAATATGCCCAAAAAAAACACCTGTCTGGAACATTCCACTTGTGAGCAGGTTCGTTGGAAACAGGTGAGTGTCATGATTGGGTATAAAGGGAGCATCCCCGAAAGGCTCAGTCGTTCACAAGCAAGGATGGGGCGAGGTTCACCACAAGTAGTCCAACCGTTTAAGAACAACGTTTCTCAACATGCAATTGGAAAGAATTTAGGGATTTCATCATCTACAGCCCATAAAATCATCAGAAGACTCAGAGAATCTGGAGAAATCTCTGCAAGTAAGAGGCAACACCGAAAACCAACACTGAATGCCCGTGACCTTTGATCCCTCAGGCGGCACTGCATTAAAAACCGACATCATTCTGTAAGGGATATTACCACATGGGCTCAGGAACCCTTCAGAAAACCAGTCAGTGAACACAGTTCATCGCTCCATCTACAAGTGCAGGTTAAAACTCTACCATGCAAAGCCAAAGGCCATGTCAACCACACCCACAAATGCCGCCGGCTCCTCTGGGCCAGAGCTCATCTGAGATGGACTGACCAAAGTGGAAAAGTGTCCCGTGGTCTGACGAGTCCACATTTCAAATTGTTCTTGGAAATCATGGACGTCATGTCCTCCGGGCCAAAGAGGAACAGGACTGTCCAAAAGCCAGCATCTCTGATGATACGGGGGTGTGTTAGTGCCCATGGCATGGGTAACTTGAACATGTGAAGGCACCATTAATGTTGAAAGGTCCATACAGGTTTTGGAGCCACATCTGCTGCCATCCAAGCAACGTCTTTTTCAGGGACGTCCCTGCTTATTTCAGCAAGATGATGCCAAGCCACATTCTGCACGTGTCACAGCAGCGTGGCTTTGTAGTGAAAGAGTGCGGGTACTAGACTGGCCTGCCTGCAGCCCAGACCTGTCTCTCACTCAGATTGTGTGGCACATTTATGAAGCGCAAAATACGACAACGGAGACCCCGGACTGTTGAGCAACTGAAGTTGTACATCAAGCAAGAATGAGAAAGAATTCCACCTACAGAGCTTCAACAGTTAGTGTCCTCAGTTCCCAAACGCTTACTGAGTGTTGTTAAAAGGAAAGGTGATGTAACACAGTGGTAAACATGCTGCTGTCCCAACTGTTCTGGAACGTGTTGCAGGCATCACATTCAAAATGTGAATATTTGCAAAAATCAAAAGTTTATCCGTTTGAACATTAAATATCTTGTCTTTGTAGTGAATTCAATTGAATATGGGTTGAAAAGGATTTGCAAATCATCGTATTCTGTTTTTATTTATGTTTTACACAACGTCCCAACTTCATTGTAATTGGGGTTGTATATAAATGAAGATCCAAGTATAATATTTGGGTCTCAGTTGTTTGACTGGGATCTTCTTTTAGGACTTTGTGTGAAATTCTGATGGTTCTAAAGGGTTCACAAACTTTCAAGCACCGCTAGTTTATTACCTAACACAAAAACAAAACAAGCACGCACACACACACACGCACACCGACACACACACCCTGCATTACTGTCATACAGAACATAATGTCCTGGTGACTCCCTTGGCATTTAGCTGTGCTGTCGATACCAGGGATTGGCGTTCCAAAATGTTGGCTCCTTTCCTAAGAATGTGTCGAGAACAGCGTTTATTGCTTATTAAATGAATCTGGGATTAAGAGGTGAGTGAGAGACACCTGCACTGCGCCGCTGATCATGTCTGTATCGCGGTCTCTTCATTAACCGATGACAGGGCGGTCTAACGATACATGCTGTTTAATTTTGTGCATCATCAGGACCTTCATTAAACTTTATTAAAGGACTGATGAGATCCCAAGTCCTCTCCCGTGTAATCTGTGTTGTGTCTGATTTCTGGTGGCTGAACAGATTTGTTTGTTTGTTTGTTGTAGATTGATTCATTTATGTATTACTGACAGATGTATGTGTTTATTTATTTATCTATTTTTATTATAGACAGATTTGTGTACTTATTATAGAATACTTTATTTATAAACAGATTTATTTATTTTGTTATAGACAGATTATTTATTATATATTTTATTTATTTATTTATTATAGACAGATTATGTATTTATTTATTTACTTTTATTATACACAGATTTACTTTAATTTATTGGAAACAGATTTGTTTAAGAGATTGAAGAGAAGATTTATGATATACTTATTATAAACATATTTCTTTGTTTATTATAGATGGATTTATTTCTTTCTTTATTTCTTTATTATAGACAAATTTACTTATTCAAATTGGCATTTCTCAATGCCAATGCCAGTCCTGATTTCTAGTGGTGTTGGACATACATGAAGATCATCGTCCTGCTGGAACATCCAACCACCATCCAGTTGTAGCTTCTTAACAGAAGCATCCAGATTGGTTTTTCTTTTAAATCTACTGATAACATAATAGAGTCATGGAACTTAAAACCGGTTTCCAGAGCTTTTGGAGGAGAAAATGATGCATCTTCAAAGATCCTCCACCTAAATATTAGGGACTGGATTCACGCAAGTGTCTTAAGAAAGAAAATCTTCTTAATTTTGTGTTTGTTCTTTACTTCATTCCTAAGAAAAAGTTACCAGAAATTGTTATTTTTCAAATAACGCCTTAAGAATAATTCTAAGAACAAGTTGTATTTTTGAAAGCATTCTATTAAATGTTTTCTTAACCCTATAATAGCCTCAGACTTGTCCTTAAGAGTTGACGAGGTAAGCATCGAAATTTACCGAACTTTAAACTTTTTAGTTGATGGGATACATTTCTTCCACCACCACCTTCTTGTTTACAAAAAAAAAAAAAAAGATTTGGTTTGATGTTTTCTTCCGTTCACCGTCTTAAACTAAATAACGGAAATAGGGATATACAGTGGTATGAAAAAAGTTTGGGCACCCCTGATAATTTTCATGATTTTAGTTTATAAATCATTGGTTGTTCAGATCAGCAACTTGAGTTAAATATATCATATAGCAGATGAACACAGTGATATTTGAGAAGTGAAATGAAGTTTATAGGATTTACAGAAAGTGTGCAGTAATTATTCAAACAAAATTAGGCAGGTGTATAAATTTGGGCACCCCAACAGAAAAATGACATCAATATTTAGTAGATCCTCCTTTTGTAGAAATAACAGCCGCTAAACGCTTCCTACAGCTTCCAGTCTGGATTCGGTTGAAGGTGCTTTGGACCATTCTTCTTTAGAAACATCTCCAGTTCAGTCATGTTTGATGGTTTCCGAGCATGGACAGCCCACATTTTCAGTAATATTCATGTCTGGGGGACTGATATGGCCATTCCAGAACGTTGTACTGGTTCCTCTGCATGAATGCCTTAGTAGATTTTGAGCAGGGTTTGGGGCCGTTGGCCTCGGAGCAACTTTGTCACTGATTCTAGAACATTGTTCTCAAGAATCTGGAGATATTAACTACAATCCATGCGACCCTCAACTTTAACAAGATTCCTAGTACCTGCACTGGCCACACAGTCCCACAGCATGATGGAACCACCACCAAATTTTACTGTGGGTAGCAAGTGTTTGTCTTGGGATGCTTGTTCTTTTTCCGCTCCTTGTTATGTCCAAATAACTCAGATTTAGTTTCATAGTACACAGCAAATTATTCCAAAATGAAGCTGGATGGTCCAAATGTGCTGTAGACACCTCAAGTGACTCTGTTTGGGGCGTGTACTGCAGAAAAGGCTTCTTCTGCCTTACTCCCCTACAGGCCTCTCCTGTGCAAAGGGCGCTGTATAGTTTGAACGATGAACAGGTGACACCATCTTGCAGCAAGATGAGGTTGTAGGTCTTGGAGGTGGTTGTGGCTTGACTATGACTGTTCTCACCATCCTTCCGCCCTTGCCGATCTGAGATTTTTCTTGGTCTGCCACTTAGGAGTTGCTTAAACTAGAAACTGTGCCTGGGGTCTTCCATTGCATCACTATGTTCCTCACCAGGGAACTTGACAGCTGAAATCTCTGAGAGAGCTTTTCCCTCCATGAACTATGATGTGAACAAACCCTGTTTTCAGCCAGTGAGATTGTTTGAGGATCCATGTTGCCAATCTTCAGAGAAGATGCAAAGAGGAGAAAAACTTCCATTTGGCCACCTTAACACTTTCTCATATTTGGATTCACTTGTGTATGTAGATCAAGGGTCAATGAGTTTACAAAACAAATTTTGTGTTCCAATAATTAATGCTAAAGGTATTCAAATGCAAGGGTTCCCAAATTTATGCACCTGCCTAATTTTGTTTGAATAATTACTGCACACTTTCTGTAAAACCTATAAACTTAATTTCACTTCTTAAATATCACGGTGTTCATCTGCTATATGATATATTTACCTGAAATTGCTGAGCTGGACAACCAATGATTTATAAAGAAAAATCATGAAATTATCAGGGGGGGCCCAAACTTTTTCATACGGACTGTATGAATATGTAAGCTTGTAAAAGAACATAGCCTACATAGAAACAAATGAAGATATTCTTAAAAAAACCTTAAGAAAATAATTATATTTCTTAAGAGGAAAGAATATTTAATATTTTTCGAGAATGTGCATTTAAGACATACTATGATCTTCCAAGTGTTTGTCTTAAGAACCTTTGCAAGTTTTTTCTTAAGAAAGCTTTTGTAAATCCGGCCCCTGGTTCTTTCTTTCTTTAGAGCTACATTTTTTTCACTCCAAATCTCTTCCAGGTGTTTGTTAAAAAAAAGCAAACAAACTCTCAACTAATTTAATCGTAGAAACCCAGTTCTAGTACAGTGCGTGCTTGAAAGTTTGTGAACCCTTTAGGAATGTCCTATATTCTCATAAATATGACTAAAACATCATCAGATTTTCAACAAGTCCTAAAAATTAGATAAAGCAGAACCCGTTAAACACCAAATGAGACAAAAAATATTTACTGGCCATATTTATTGAGGAACAATGACCAATATTAACATATTAGTGAGTGGCAAAAAGTATTGAAACCTGTCTTCAGGTATCTGGTGGGACCCCCCTGTGCAGCACTTAACTGCAGCTAAACGTTTCCTGTAGCTGTTGATCAGTCGCACACCGGCTTGGAGGAATTTTAGCCCATTCCTCCGTCAGAACAGCTTCAGCTATGGGATGTGGTGGGTTTCCTCACATTAAGCTGCTCACTTCAGGTCCTTCACAACATTTCCATTGGATTAAGATCAGGACTTTGACTTGGCCATTCCAAAACATGTGAACTTTCATCTTCTGTAAACCATTCTTTGGTAGAAACAGTGTGCTTAGGGTCGCTGTCTTGATGCATGACCAAAACCTCTCTTGAGTTCAGTTCAGGGACAAGATGTCCCGACATTTCTTTCGAATTCCTGATATAATTCAGAATTCATTGTTCCAGCAATGAGGGTAAGCCGTCCTGCCCAGATGCAAGGCAACACAGGCCCAAACCTATGATACTACCACCACCATGTTTCACAGATGGGATAAGGTTATTATGCTGGAATGCAGGGTTTCCTTTCTCCAAAAACATAACGCTTCTTAAACCATGAAAAAGTTCTATTGTGGTCTCATTCGTGCACATAACATTCTTCCAATAAGCCTTCGGGCTGTCCACGTATCTTTAAGAAACTGCAAAAGCTTTAGCAGTTCTTTTTCAGTGGCTTTCTCCTTGCAGCCTGCCCTGCAACACCATGTTGTCAGTGTTATTCCTGAGGGGGGACTCATGAACATTAACATCAGCCAATGTTGAGAGAGGCCTTCAGTTGCTTAGAAGTACCCTGGGTCCTTTGGACACTCACCAAAACTATTACACGCCTTGTCTTGGAGTGATCTTTGTTGTCGAACCACTTCCTGGGGAGGGTAACATGGTCTTGAATTTCCTCCATTTGCCCAATCTTCTGAATGTGGATATGGTGGAGTCAAACTCTTTTAGCGATGGTCTTGTAACTTTAAGCTGATGAGCATCAAAAACAGCTCTTGTATGAAGGCCCTCAGAAAATCTCCTTTGTTCGTGCCCCCCCCAATGATAAATTCCACAAACATGTGGTGTGAAGAACAGACTTTGTAGTCCTTGTTCTTTAAATAAAAACAGGGTGTTTGCCACTCACACCTGATTGGATCCCGTTGATGAAACAACATGACTCTAATTCACTCAAATTAAATGGATAATCATAGAGTCACATATTGTTGCCACTCACTATAGTGTAATAGGATCATTTCCTCAAAAATAAATGACCAAGTATAATATTTTTTGTCTCATGTGTTTAACTGGGTTCTCTTTATCTACTTTTAGATAAAAAAGTGGTTGCCCCTAACCTAATAAACTGGGGTGGGCGCCCTTAGCAGGACAACAACTGACAAACCAAGCGTTTGTGATAACTTGCAATGATTCTTTACAGCAGTGTGGAGGAATGTTGGCCACTTCTCCTTTGCAGAATTGTTGTAATTCAGCCCACCACTGGAGGCTTTTCGAGCAGGAAACGGCCTTTTAAGCTCATGCCACAGCATCTCAATAGGTCAGGGTCAGGACTTGATTAGGCAACTCAAGTCTTCATTTGTTTTTTTTTCTTCAGCCATTCAGAGGTGACTTGATGCTGTGTTTTGGATCATTGTCCTGGCTGCAGAAAACCCAAGTTCATTCTCCTCTCAGGATTTTTTGGTAGACAGCAGAATTCATAGTTCCATTATCACAACAAGTCTTCCAGGTCATGAAGCAGCAAAACAGCCCCAGACCATCACACTACCACCACCATATTTTATTGTTGCTATAATGTTATTTTTCTGAAATGCTGTGTTACTTTTACGTCAGATGCAATGGGACACACACCTTCCAAAGCATTCAACTTTTGTCTCGTCAGTCCACAGAATGTGTTTCCAAAAGTCTTGGGGATCATCAAGATATGTTCTGGAAAAATTGAGACAAGCTTTGGTCATTAAAGTGACCTTAACTGAGGCAAGTGAGGCCTCCAGTTCTTTGGATGTTGTTGTGGGGTCTTTTGTGACCTCTTGGATGAGTCGTCGCTGCGCTCTTGGGGTAATTTTGGTCGACCGGCCACTCCTGGGAAGGTTCACCACTGTTCCATGTCTTCTTCATTTGTGGATAATGGCTCTCACTGTGGTTCGCTGGAGTCCCAAAGCTTTAGAAATGGCTGTATAACCCTTTACAGACTGATAGATCTCAATGACTTTCTTTCTCAATTGTTCCTGAATTTCTTTGGATCTCGGCATGATGTGTAGCTTTTAAGGATCTTTTGGTTACTTCCCTTTGTCAGGCAGGTCCTATTTAAGTGATGTCCTGGTTGAGAACAGGTGTGGTAATAATTAGGCCTGGGTGTGGCTAGAGACAGTGAACTCAGGTGTGATAAACCATAGTTAAGTTATGTTTTAACAAGGGGTGTGGACAATCAGTTTTTCACACAAGGCCAACACACACCAACGTTCACAAACAGAGAGTTCCATCACTCTCTTTCAAATACCAACTCTCTTATTCTCAAACACCAACCTTCATCAGCAAAGACCAACACACATCAACATTACCAATCAAACTCAATCACTGCCTGTATAACACCAACCTTCTTCATCGCATAAAGCTCCATCACTCTCCCACAAATACCAAACTCTACCCTCAAACTCCAACCTTCTTCATTAAGCACAACACACAAAGCTTCCATCAGTCACTTTGAAAAACCAACTATTACCTTCAAACACCAACCTTCTTCATCAAACACCAACATCCTTAAGGAAACTCCATCAATATGCTTTAAATATTATCTATTTTATCCTCCAACATCAACACACATCAACATTCCCATTCAAACTCCACCACTGTCCTTCAAACACCAACCTTCTTCATCAAACATCAAGACACAAAAGCAAAGCTCAATCACTTTTCCTCAAACAGAAACGTTTACCCTCAAACATCAGCCTTCTTCTTTAGGAATCAACACATACACACATCCCATCATTCTCATTTAAAGACCAACATTCCTAAACTCCATCACTCTGCTTCAAATGCCAACTTTTACCCTCAAACACCAACACACCTCAATATCCACAAACTCCATCATTGACCTTCAAACAGCAACCTTCTTCAAAAAACACCAACACAACAATCCTCAATCACTCTCCTGCAAACACCAACTATTTTATCCTCAACAATCACAAACTTTGTCACTGCCCTTCCAACACCAGCCTTCTTCATCAAACTCCAACACACAGAAGCAAAATCCTTCACTCACCTTTAATGACAAACATTTACCCTCAAACATCAACCTTCAACAAACACCAACACACCTCAACATCCCCAATCAACAGTACATTAAATACCAACTCTCTCTGTCCAATAAGGTCACCTTCAAACACCAATGCTTTCCCTTACACCATACCCTACAAACATTCTCCATCAAGTACTCATGTACCTTCACCATCAGACACTGACACACCTTTTTCCAATCTAAGTTTATTACTATAATGTTGGTATTTTGGCTTTACAGTGTTTGGTAAATGGTATGACTGGAGAAATCAGAAACAAAATATAAAAACCTCCCTATAACCCCCCCAGACAGCAGGGGCCAAGCACAAAATGTTCAGCCCCTCACCAGTTTAAGTCACTGGCCCTCACTTATGTCCCTCTGTACTTGAAGCCTCTTTATGGTACACACAGTTACAGATGAGACGTCTGAACTTTGGCTTATGGATTAAATCATTCTAATGTAGTACAAGACCAGAAATGCTAGTAGCTCAAGAGACGAGTGTTTGTGCATGCGCTGAAGTGTAAGGGTTATAAATGAGGGAGAATGACAGTATGCTTGGTTTGTTTAAGTGTCATTATTGTGTTAATGGTTCCTGTTGTTGCCTTGACAGCCAGCAGAAAGAGAGGAAAGGAAGGGAGTGAAAGACAGAGGCAGACATTTAATAAATAATGTTTTTAGTGCTTTCTGGGACAGATGGATAAGGACACTGAACCTCCTTATTCATTTGGATTAACAGTACATGTAGTGGTGCTTGAAGGTTTGTGAACCCTTTAGAGTTTTCTATTTCTGCATAAATATCATCAGATAGTTATCAGATAGTCAAAACATCAAAACATCTTGAGATTCAGTTCATGTGTTCCTTTAGAATTTACTGCTATAATTCAGAATTCATTGTTTCATCAATGATGGTGAGCCATCCGGGCCCAGATGCAGCAAAACAGCCAACCATGATACTACCACCACTATGTTTTACAGATAGGATACGATTCTGATGCTGGAATACATCGTTTTCCTTTCTCCAGACGTGCTTTCCATGTGATTGTTAGCAAACTACAGACTGGGAGCAATATTATTTTTGGAGTGCCACAGTTAAAGGCCACACCCTCCTTTACTAAAATTGACAGGTATGCAGACCATTCTTCCTTCATTAGGACCGGTAGGTACAGAGGCCACACTTCTTTCTCTACTGAGACTGACCGATACAGAAAATATCTTTGCAGCCTTGTCATAAGTATTGAGACTTGCCCTGCAACTAAAATCACCACACATTTACTAGTTTGCCAGACTAACACTTCATCTGCCTGTAAGGAAACCATAAATAGAAGAAAACAGTCGCAGGTTTCTTGGCTTTTTCCTCACTGCCAAACACCCGGCTTTGTCTCTTTCTGTGTTTCAGCCTCCATTAGAGAATGATTCGGTGACTCAGCCCTGTGTTATTAGTCTCAAACCAACCAAAGTGACGTAGTTTTCTCCATCTGGATAAACCAAGGCCATGCAAGAAAGGGACACAAAGGCAAAGAGAATTACCTCATCTCTTACTAAATGTGCAATAAGTGCAATCAACCATCAGGCATTAAAGTCAGGACACAAGAACAGAAGCAGCTCGATTTTTAAAAGCATTGCATGCGTACATTAAGGCCTTTTTATTACCAGATAATCAGGCTATGAACAACAAATTGTCAACAAATTTGTGAGAAAACTATTAAAATGTCTAAAGACAATGTTCCTCAAAGAAAGAATGGAAGGGATTTCCATATTTCTTCCTCTACAGTGCATAATATCATTAAATGATTCAAGGAATCTGGAGGAATTTCATTGTAAAGGGTAAGGGCACAAGCCTAAACTGAAGAGGGGTGATCTCCGCTCCCTCAGACGGCACTGCATCAAGAACCGTCATTCATCAATAGCTGATAGAACCACATGGACAAGGGATTCCTTTATCAAACCTTTATCAAGCTCTACAATACAGAGTTACATTCACAAATGCCACTTAAAACGTTACTGTGCTAAAAAGAAGCCTTATGTTATAACCATGTCCAGAAGCGGCGTCGTCGGCTTCTCTGGACTCGGAGGCATCTGGGATGGACCATCATACAGTGAAGACGGGGATTGTGCCAAGACCCATCAGTATAACAGATCTTTTTTGGACCATCCAGACTGTTATGAGGAACAAGTCCAAAAGCCAGGCTCTGTCATGGTATGGGGTCGGGTCAGGGCCCTTGGTAAAGGTCATTCCCACTTCTGTGATGCAGCATTTATGCAGAAAAGTACACTGAGATTTTAGAGACATCTTCTTTTCCAGGGATGTCCATGCATTTTTTAACAAGTCAATGCAAAACCACATGCTGCACACATTACAAAGGCATTGCTACAGGAGAAGAGGGTACAGGTACTGGACTGGTCTGTCTGCAGTCCTGAACTGTCCCCAATGGGGAGTATGTGGAGAATTTGGGGACTAATAATCCAACAACGACGACCCCGTACTGTTACACACCTTAACACATGTTTGTAGAAAGAATGGAACAAAATAACACCTGAAACACTGAATCACTTGGTGTCTTCTGGAACGGAAACATTACAAAATGGACAAAACATGAAATATCTAGGGTTCATACTGTCAGATCTGTTTGCAAATGCTGTTGTTGGTTAAATTAAAACAAGTGGAAAAAGGGGAGGAGAAAAGAGGATGAGCAAAGCTGAAAGCTAGATGGAGCTTTTGAAGGGGGCAGGTGGAGGGATTATGCAGTACTGGAGAGAGGAGAAGGGCCACTGGATTATCAGGATAAGTGGAAAGGGAGCGGATTATGGTGAGGAAAGCTGGATTAAAGAAAAATCCTCTCCGAAGGAATATCTATCTATCTGTCTATCTGTCTGTCTGTCTATCTGATCAGTGCTTTAGGCATAACAGATCATATTCGTAACGTTTCAGATTTCTCCTGGTGAGCGTTGTGATGGCAACAGACAGAGAAGATCAGCCCAGACTGTAAACTTACAGACTACTCCACTTATTCCAGCTCTCCTGGGGGATCCCCAGAAAACCCCAAGCCAACTCTAAGATATAATCCCTCCAGATGGCACACTAAATACAGTGGTACCTCGGTTATTGTCGTTATTCGTTCCAGAAGGCTGGTCAATAACTGAAAATGACTACAGAGTACATTTACCCATAAGGAATAATGTAAATTGAACAAATCCATTCCAGATCCCCCAGAAAATCCACACTGTATAAGGCATTATATGCATTAAAGCAGTAAAATGGCTTCGTGGTTCTGAGGATTAGAGGGCACAACAGAGGGCAAAATAACGTTTAGACGAAAACACTGTGGTTTTACTTGAGCTTGTTCCAAATCTGAAAAGGCTGCCAGCGGAGAGGGAGACTGAAAATACAGAAGCTGCTTCATGAGGTGCAGAAGTGACGCTGATTGGACAGTGAGTTTTGGTGGGGGTGAAATTTAGAAACAAGTGTGTGAGAAAATTATTGAAATGTTTAAAAACAATGTTCCTCAAAGAAATATTAAAGATTTGAGGAATCTGGATCAATTTCCTAAAAAGCCTAAACTGAAGAGGGGTGATCTCAGACGGCACTGCATCAAGAACCATCATTCATCAATAGCTGATAGAACCACATGGACAAGGGATTCCTTTATCAAACCTTTATCAAGCTCAACAATACAGAGTTACATTCACAAATGCCACTTAAAACGTTACTGTCCTAAAAAGAAGCCTTCTGTTATAACCATGTCCAGAAGCGGCGTTGGCTTCTCTGGGCTCGGAGGCATCTGGGATGGACCATCACACAGTGAAGACGGGGATTGTGCTCAGACCAATCAGTATAGCAGATCTTTTTTGGCAGAAGGTATTATAATTATACATAAGCTCAAATTAATTCACAGTCGTCTCAACAAATCGTACGAAAAAACTGCATTCGGTGTGTAACTGTCCTTACTTCTAACATCTTATAACAGCTGCCCATGCAGGTTGGGTCCCTTTTTAAGTTTGGGTACTCCTAAGGTTTCTTTGTTTTAACATTTAGGGAGTTTTTCCTTTCCACTGTTGCCCTAGCCTTGCTCAGAATCAGGTGGTGTGTTACCAGTACAAGTACCAGTCCAAGCTGTACATTAAACACTTGATACGATGATGATGACGCACGAAAAAGAAACTCATAAAATATTAAGGGTGGAGCAAGATGAAACATTTACAATATTATAATGCAGCGCAGCATCACGGTTCAGAGAGGGATCTAGTTACGAATTTCCAAAGTGTAAACTTCAAACATCAGCGATGGCACTTCAAACAGGGAAGCTATTATTCTGTCAGGGAAACTGTTTAATATGTAAACTCAGTCCTGAGGAATCTCAGTGACTAGCAGATAAGATATTCTGATTATATAATCACAAATCCTAGGATTAAACATACAAAGGGAGAAATGAAGCACAGCCCAAGTAACGGCCAGTGTAAACAAACCCAGAACAGGAGTGGACGATAAGGTTTTGCCCTTGTGTTCCACTAACCCACTTACTCTAATCAGTCCTCGTTTCATAATCATGACTCGCAGGTTACATCACAGGTCCGCCTCAGTCCCTCTCATCGTCTCTCTTTCTCTCTCTCTCTCTGTATTTCCGTTTCCCTATCGCTCTCAGGTTCACAGATGCCAAGGCTTTAATAAGCTAAGGCCTAAATGTACACTAAAAAACTCTCACATCCAGATTTATTAAATGCAGATCTTAAGGCGCTTTCAGAACGAGTCCGATTCCGAAGTTTTGGAAAT
The DNA here is from genome assembly GCA_025084515.1 of Ancistrus triradiatus. Classification (NCBI taxonomy): domain Eukaryota; kingdom Metazoa; phylum Chordata; class Actinopteri; order Siluriformes; family Loricariidae; genus Ancistrus; species Ancistrus triradiatus. The sequence goes on along the minus strand of JAJAGP010004425.1, from coordinate 34,903 downwards.
GAACACACGTATATTTACGCCGTTCTTCACACCGCGTCGTTGTTTCATCGTTCTGTTCTAATTTCTGCATTAAAATCAGGCTGACCAATCAGAGCTCGGTTGCCGGGCAGAACAGCTCATCAGGAGCTTATAGGACGAGCAACAGGCTGCCTCTAAAAACATGGATATTAAAGGAAAGATCTGGTGGAATAGAACTGAAAGGCTGGAGGATGATGGAGATAAAGCTCACCGGGACTGGAGGGAAGCGTCTGATTATTTATCTAAGTGCATTCTGATCTGTTCATGCTCACAAAAACACAAACTAGAGCTTCCTGCACTCATCTCCGCTCATGTCTTTGGTTTTATTAAGTCAACGATGTGAAAAAGACACGGCGAAATATTGGACTCGGTATGAAAAGGCCTTTACACCAAACCATTTTCAAGCGATTTCACAGTCGGAGACCAATTTCCAAAGTAGGAATAAAATCATCAGAGACCTGTTAGAGTTGGGTTGCACTCACGTCTTCTCCATCGTTGGGTATGAGGTGGTCAGGACAGATGTGCAAAAGTCTTAGGCCACCATTAGATGTGTTGTTTCAGCAATGATATAATGACCATATGTAATTATTTCTTTATAGCGTTTAGAAGCTGTTTTTAAATACTGCATACAAATTTCCTGTATTTTCTAATCACATTCATTGACCAAAAAAAAAACATACCCTCAGTGTCATGGAGCTTACCCTCAATAAAAGTCGTCTTGCTTCAACAACTGAGTTAGAAAGGCTTTTAAATAAATATTTTAGCGGTTTTTTTTAGGTACATTTAGTAGCATGTACTTTTATACTTCTACTTGGGTAAAATATATAAGCCATACTTCAATGTATTTTACATAAGAACTGGAGTACTTCTTCACGCTCTGTGAACCTCCATGCCACCAAAACCCTTGAACCTGGGAGACTTGGCATCTACAGCTCATGACCAAAAATGGACTTAGGTGTGAGCGCCTAGACAGTGAAATCAAAAGTGTAGTCTAGCGAAACACCAGAAACACAACAAACGAGGAACAAGGAACAAAAACTCCTACACCATCAGGGGTAATTACAAAAAGAAATACTCTAGACTTCACAGAAAACAAACCGAAATTATAAATACAAGGGCTGATCAAAAGAAGATAAGGTTCGAGTCAGAATAATTCAACCATGAAGGAAATACCTGAATGGGGCAGAGACCGGACTAAACTGGAACAAAACAGAGACATGAGGGTGGATTGTCAGAGATACCAAGGCTGTTTCTGGTAATGCCTCATGTTAGGGATGGACCACTGGCATGTTTATCCCTTTTTAGGGGTCCTCAAGCACCCCTAAATTGAGTCCCAGCACCCCTAAAATAGTATTAAGGTATTTTTTGTTATTTTTAAAATGGAAGTTTGTCACTGATAAGCTACAGAATGTTAAAACCATAAAAGTATATGATTTAAATGTCATATTTTAAGATAAAAAAATGCTGCAGAAATTTGTGACTCAAGTGCTTTTCACAATAGAACCGAAAGCAGCTTCTCAATGAGCAAGCCTAGGGCAGCAGTGGCAAGGAAAAGCTCCCACCATCGGATTTGGTTGCTTGTAAGTTGCGGCTCGGTTTCATGAACGTGCGTGCTGTAAGAAAGAAAATCCTCTCAAATGTGTGGTTTTTTTTCAAAGAATAAAGCTATGAAAATGTTATAATTCAAATAACTTCTTCAGAATTCTTATTTTTTCTTAACTCTTTTCTTCATAACAATTCTAAGAACAATTGGCATTCTTGAAACATTACACTCTTAAATGTTGTTTTAACTTTACGATATCTTAACACTCCTCTTAGCTTGTAAGTGTTGACAAGGTAAAAGTCGTAATTTACCGAACTTTAAACAGTTTAATTATTGGAAATAAGACTGACATGCTTTCAATTCAAAAATGTAAAAGCCTTTCGAGTGAAGATCATCCGTAAAATAAAGGACGTGGCAAAAGCTCTTGCTTTAATCTGTGTTTTAGATGGAGGTTTTGTGGGTTTGGGGAGAGAGGCAAATCCACGAAGGTCTCTCAAAGACAGGGCAGATCCTCTCACTTTCTTACGAACTCCTTAGTGTTTGTCTTAAGAAAGCCTTCGCGATTCCAGCCCCAGATCTCCCCTCCGTGCAGCCTGACCGCAGCGCAAGTGCGAATGTGGTCCCGGTTGCAATGTTGTTGTAGTCCACTCAGTCACCGCTAGAGCTCGGACTCCACGGATTGCTCCTTTAAGGCGCGTGCTCCGCTCAGCCCTGGAGGGACGCGGGGTGGGTCAGTGGCGCGCGGTCATGTGAGATTCCACGCGCTGAAAGTAGACTAGCTCTCCACAGAGAGGACAGAGTGAGTGTGAGAGGACAGGTCTGTTTGGAGAGTGCAGCAAAAGTGACGAGGCTCGCCAGCGAGTGGCATGAAGTCGGCTTTTTGATGCGCGTGCCCGCCGCTTTAAGGTTTAATCCGCTCCGTTCTGGAGCTTCGCGAATTTCTCCCGTCACCGTTCACATGTCCCGGCGTTACGGGCTCTGTTGGAGATAATCTACAAACCAGATACCACACCAACATGAGAGGTGAGTCCGATGTGTGTTCTTGCAGCGCGTTTGGTTGCGTTTCTGTCGATTCGGGTGCACATGCGTGACGTTTGCGCTGTGTTTTAACATTTCCATCTCTTCTTTCACAGTTATAAACTATGTCTGTGTGCGTAAACAACTTTATTCATCCTTAGCGAGCTTGTCCGGCCGTGTGCGCTCACTCAGATTGAAGTTTTGACAGCCTAAGTGACGTTTGGTTTGTGTTGAAGCGAAATCGGGACGAATCCCAAACCACGCAGTGTTCCCTATAGGATTGAATAGCGTTTGTTCCCTAGTTAGTGCACTTTGTGTCTGGCAAGCGAGCGATTTGGGACGCGGGCTTGTTATGTAAGGAGCTTAGGAGGGAGTGAATAAAAAGGTTACGGTTAAATTATTAAAGCGTTTACCATTGATAATAAACGAACGCGTGTTTGGTGAATCCTAATTGACTTTTTAGCAGGTTTCGTTAGTTAGAAATCCCAAAAGAGCCCAACTTTTGTGTTTTGGCGTAGAATAGGGATTTTTATTATTATTAGTGTCTTTGTGTGCATGATTCTGTGAACAGTTTGGAGTGTTTTATATGAAGTATGTGAAGAAATTGTACGTCATATATTCCAAACACAGTATTTTGTTAAGGTTCTTGTTTTTATATTACTTTGTCTTATTTTAGAGAGGTTAATTGAACCATTTGTGCCATCAAACACAACTGTGTCCTGTTTGTTGGTGGTTTATTTCCATATGTGGCATAGGAACGGAGATTGCTAATTGTGTGCCAGTGTTCGTGTGTCACCGTGTGTGTATTTAAATGGTGTTTTTTGCGTGTGAATTGGGTGAAGTGTGTCAGCCAATGCTCTATTGACCTACTTCTGCCTGTGAGGATTAAGTCCGCACAGAGGAAAGTGGGTGTACAAGATGAACACTAGCACTTTGTTGTTCGTTCTTACATCAATTTTAGGTACAAAGCCGCCGTGGTCAAACACACAAAGCCTCGTTGTGTAGGCCTTTAAATAATAAAACACGCTGATCTCACACAGTCACACAGTAATGAAGTCGGGTTGAGAAACACCGCCTCTCTGGCCGAAATATCTCACTGCATTTGGTCAGGATCAGTCGGTCATGAAATGCGTACGTATAGTTACGTGTAGTTCTCTTTATCACTGATGGGATTTCAGACTGCTTGTTCATACCCAAACTCCCGTCTAACATTGCTTGAGATGTAGTCATGTTGCTCTTTCACAAAACACATGAGAAGACAAAAACATGTAATCTTCAATACCCAAAACGAAAAAAAAACCTAAAGCGGAGACGAGCATGAAATGGGAATGATATTTATCATAATAATTTGCATATCACAATCATGTAACGTGTGAGTACAGTCCTCAAAGAATACAGAATAGAAAAGCAGATTTTTCAGAATAGAAAATAACAGTCCGTTGAATTTTTGCCAAATTTAGGGACCCTAAATAAAACACCCAATTGTTCGAGCTTGCAACCACGATGCACGTAATCCAGTCGGGTCGGTGGCGATAATGCACCAATAAGGTATATAAATCACCATCAAACCCAAAAGAAGAAGAAAACTAGGTATAGTTCATATGCGTATTATATATGTATATATTATGTTATATTTATATTATGTTTATGTATATCAGTCTATGGGTGCGATTTCAGTCACTCCCTCAGTCTCGGTTGCCGCGTGCTTCCCAGAGTGATAAGACGTGCCGAAAACTGCCGTGGGCCATAAAATTTCACTTTATTTTTATCACTTATTTCATGTTCTTTATATGTCAGTAGGGGCCTACTTAAATATATTTATTGATTATTATAATTATTGTCTTGCACCTGCCTTTGCTTTATGCGGGCGTTTCCGTTGTTAATTACATATATAAATAGGCGTAAAAACAATCATCTGGGGCTCGGGACGGGGTTTAATCCCATTTACACATTACTTCTTATGGGGGGAAATTTGATTCCGACTGACTTCAAACAAATCGGAGTTCAAACGGCCTTCTGGAACCAATGAAGTTCAAATTTCGAGAATCCACTGTATGTTAATGACTCGAGACAAAACCGAGGCAGAAGAGACGTTTTAATGAAGAGAAAGTCCGTGGGATAAAACAGTGGTGATCGGTGATGGGTCGAAATTAAACACTCATTTAGGTTTTTAGAGTGGTGATTAGGACCTGTATATCTAAAACTGAAAGTCGTATCGTGGCTGTGCACAGAACAGTTTAAACAGCTCCAAACCTATTCTGCAAAGTGTCCTGGGATGGTTTTTTTGCTTTCACAGCGCATAAATCGAGGTAAACACCAAAAACGAACCACAAAAGAAAGGGCAAAAACATTTCTTGGGAGGTGGTCTGGGCTCGGTTCATATTTGGGGTTGTTTGGAGAGGGCTCTGAGTTTCGTTATATGCAAAAATAAGTCCACGCTGAAAACCCGCAATTCAAAAGAAATAGAACAGAAGAGTGTCGGGACGGTCAGATTTATCAGAGCATGTACACCAGTTACCCGATTTCAGTCAGTCTACGCGGAACCAACATGGTTGCCAAGTGTACTTATTCTATATGGCTTGTTTGCGATATTTTTCCATCGAGCTGTGGGGAGTTTTTTCTCCTGAGATTTGGCAACCCCGGAATTAATCGTACCACAGAGTTAACCGAAGCGAAACGACTATTGAACTCTTTATGGAAACTGAAACACAGTATGTAGCCTATTTTAATAATTTAATGTTAAAGTGTGGAGGTTAGGTCACATTTTTCTGTGAGATTATTGGCCGGTTGCAAAGTAGAAATCCGATTATTACCTGAGTTGTAATCCCGGAGGTTTAACATTATCGGATTACTCAAGTGCATGGAAACTGGGATCGGGATTACTGACAAAATCTGATTTACTGCAGTTATCGGATTATTAAGTGCATGTGAACACACTCAATGGCTTTGGACTGTAGTGGCCTAGCGCTTACCGGACTGTGGACCAGAAGGTCCAGGGCTCAAATCCCACTTATGCCCAGGTCAGATGCTTGGGCTGTAAGACTGTATCGGTTGTAAGTCGCACTGGATAAGGGCGTCTGCTAAATGACTAAATGTGACGCAGAAGGCTTGGGTACATCAACACCTTAAAGGAAGGGCCGAGCCGGGAGAAACCGAGGAGGAAATGTTATCCTTTATCATCCTTATATAAGATCGTCCTTCACAGCATGCTGTCTTGAACATACTGTTACCGTCTGGTTTACAGGCTATTCGTCTATTCAAAGAACATAATCTTATTGTTCGCTCTCAGTACAAAGCGAGCCTGCTCCATGCAGCTCAGGGATGTTTTCTCGCCACTGTAGCCTCCGGCTTTTTGTAAAGCTTCCTGAAATGTAATAAGCCTGATTAAAAACAAGAATAAGAAGCGACAGAAAGAAGTTTCCTAGGCAGGGTTTCTGCGATTGCTCTCTTTGGCAGGGCGAGGAGTTTGAATTCAGGTCTGGCTCCTCTGAATCATTTGGGCGTCTCATAAAGACGCCTCCTGATCGTCTCCTGCCGGAGCTACCCCAGGGCAGACCCTGGGAACGTCCGAAGATCCCCCAGGAGGAGCTGGAACATGTGGTCAGGGCTGAACTTCTCTGACTGTTACCACTGACCTGCCGCTTCAGGAGGTGCCGAAACCAAACCAAATAGTCTAAACAGTGACTGTGCCAGAGTCAGCTTTAGTGTGTTAGAGGTGTTGAATAAACTAAATCCTTGATTGGCAAACATATTTATATACTATTGACCCATTTAATAAATAAGCAAATATAAACGATGCAGCCCGACACCACTTGTATGGAATTGTAATCCACAGTTTTAACAAGGGGTTGGCGATATGGTAAAAGTCGTATATCATGATAATTTTCGTGATCTTTATCATGATACATGTATCAGAAAATTCTTAACTACAGTTCAGATATTATCCCTTACTTAAAGTCATTTTTGTTCAAAATGAGCTGCACGTCATCCAGTTACTCAGGACTAATTACGCTCTTTATAGTGAAACACGCATTTGGTCAGTGTTCTTTAAGGACCGACGATATCCTCCATATGATCCGAAAAGCATATTGCCTATCACGATAACAGTTTTTCACGATACAATAAAATATTGTCATATTGCCAACCTCTTGTTTTAAAGTAGTTATGTTTCATTTTCTGTTATTATTATAGCATTTTCAAATTGCTATACAGGTGAGTTAGGGGGCTGCACCCCCCCGGTGGCACCCCCCTTATCCAATGCCCATGGTTGTTAGTAGGGGTGTGCGATACTACTCAGTGATGTCTTGATATTTTCTGAGATTTTGTCGATACCGATAATTAGACGATACTTTAGCAGTGCATATCTCTGGTCTAAAGGGTTGAATCTGCTGACAGCGTTCGTTATTTATTACCATCTGCTGCTTTACTTTTTTTTGGCAGAAAGATTCCTCTAAGGTTTGCTGAGTGTGTTTTTGTGCTGCTACCTTATCTGGTTTAAGTCTGTCATGAACAGCTGACTCCTCTTTATATTCTGCACGGTGGTTAGTTCACAGATGGTGAAATAAGTTCTTTAGTGAGCTGTCTTTAATGGAAACCAATTTCTGATAGTTTGCAGATCGCCTTCTTTTGAGAACCCGTCTTTTCAGAGCCAAACCACCTCTAGTGCGACTCCAATCTTACTTAACACGTATACGTAGAACTCTTAAGCTGTGTTTATGTGTAACAGAGTTGATTTTTGAATAGAAAATTATAAACTATAGCCAATATTCATTACTTTACACTAGAGAGGCAGATTTGTATTGGGGTGGTTGGGTTGGGGTCTGGACAGGGCCCCAGTCAGTGCTCTCAAATATGTTTATTTGGTGGAACAAGTTCAAGTTAAATTGCACACAAGCCCCAAATGAACAAGCCAGAGGCAAATGTGGTTCAGAAATAAAACTCCATAAAAACCTTGAGAGGAACCGGGTTCAACAGGGGAAACCGTCCTCATCTGGGTGATGGCGCACAACAAGATTAGTTCATAAGCAGCATGACTGTGCTAATTAATTAATACAGCAATATATCGTGATATGCATTTTGGCAATATTTTCAGCTCAATTTTTTTGAAGAAAGAAAACACATATTAAATGGGGTATAAACTACACTCTCCGCTCCTGTAGATGGCGCAGTACAGGGTTTTGACTCAGTTTGTCCGCTGAATTATCAATTAAATGTTATGCATTAAGACGACTCAGATCGGACACCCTAACTTGTATTTCACATGTTTTTATATTGTCAGTGAGCTGTGTGGAATATCGCAATATGCATCGTATCGCAATGTACCGTAATATAATTGTATCGTGAAGTCTTTCCAATACCTTCCCCTAATGAACAGTATTCTGTAGTGCTGGGCGATATGACCTCAGATTAATGTCATGATTAATTGAACATTTTACCTCGATTACGATTCATGAACTATTTTTTATTGTTGTTGTTATTTGCCCTCATAGTTCCCTGGCCAGGTTTGTACTGTAAGTATTCTCAACTATGAAAACTATTCAGTAGTTTGTCTAATGAAAGACTGAATATCGTGGTGATTTTAAACCAAAGGAAACGCACAGATCAACTATTTATGGTTATTTATTGAGTATTTCAACCAACTGGAATCCTGTGTGATTTAGAAGGATGTGGCATCGGCTGCTTCTTTCCAGTTTCTTCAATCTTGGTCATATTGCATAGCATTTGTAAACAAACAGTGGGGAACGTATTAAGAAAAAAAAAAGTTGATTAATTGATTTTTTTTCGATTAACTGCCCATAATTCTAATTATGATGGGTTTTTTTCAGAATGTAACCCCATAAAAAGTCAGAGAGCGGCTGTACACTTGAGAAAGATGCCCCAAAACCTGCAAACCACAACTAGATTACCAATATTTGTAAGCGTCTTGATAGAAAATAAGCTTGAAATCGCTTAGAATAAGCAGACCTGGCAACTAGGTGCTTCTAGGACAGCTCTACCTTCTATCCGGTTACGTCTGCGTGCATGCGCAGACAGAGGTAAAACAAAATGAAATCGTAGTATGGATGCACATGCACCGAGAAATCTGATTACTGGGATAAAATCCAGCTGTCTTTATCGGATTACTTAATCTGATTTCTAGATCGGAATGTACTGTGTACATGACCATTGGAATAATCAGATCTGATCATGATTGGATTATTAAGTGCATGTAAACGCACTCAGTGTGAGACCTGTGTTTGTTTTAAATAAAACCCTGTGTTCTGGATGAAATTTTGCATGGACAAACTTCAGTAGTTCTATTTATAGAAGAAACAGGTTTATTTTATTTTAACTTCAGCCTACAAGTGAAAATAACTTTCTAAAAGACAAATAGGTTTCAGTAGGTGTGTCCAAACTTTTGACCGGTCCTGTATTTCTCTTAAAATAATTCTTGATAGTTCCAGACAGATAGAAACTCTCTATTATTTGACCCGCATGCAGTTTGTCTTTGGCCTCCCACAGGCAGATGCGTGGCCGAACGGGTAGAACGAGTAGGACAGTAAACATGAGACGGTTTAATCAACACTCACATTTCCATCACACAACGTTACTTCATTCAATACATTTATTCAGTCTGTCAGTCAGCAGATCAGACAATTGAATACGTTTGAGTCCCAGCCATCTGATGAATAGCATTAAATCTGATTTCGTTCAAAAGTCTGAGCGCATCTTTGAGTGCAGAAGCAAGTTTAGCAGGAACTGAGCTTCACAGGGGAACGGGAACCACCACAACAATACACAAAATATGCTCTTCACTTTTATTACCCCTATCAGCAGCAGCCAGGGTTTGAGAAGCGTTTCAGTCGAGGGTGAGAAAAAATGAGGAAACGTGAGAAGGTTAAATCTACACCTCTTTATCACTCTACGATTGGCCCAAATGAAGGAAGCTCTAATTAAAAGTGAAGTGCTGTGTAATTAACAGAAACTGAATTTCCCTAATACGGTTCACTCTATAAACAACGAGCTGTTGATAAACCTTGGTCCCCAGTTCTGAGTTCAGTTTGAATCGGTGATTATCAGTAAAACACGGAAAGAGCTTCATCTGTTTAACGATTAGACATAAAGAGTATCTTCGCAAGAAAACTGCATGCAAACGATACGTAAATGCCTCAGAGATACCACTGAAAACAAAACAAGTAGCTAAAAGCCTTAACACTTAAGAGGATGGTATGATGACCTGATACTTTTGCATCGATAGACAGCATTAGGAACAACACAGAAGATCAGTCGGCTCTACGAGTGAATGTGAACCAGTTTATGTAGTTATAGGGTAGAGAGAACATACAAACAAAGCAGTACTACTTACAATAGGACAGGTACATACACTTACTCCATTTAAAGCCCGGTACAAAGAAGCAGAAGAAAGTCATCCACACAAACAAAAAGTGTCTCGAAACACATCAACCGAGTTAAGGCCAATTCACACAGAGTACGTTTTTTATATCTAAGATTTCGCCGTGTCTTTTTCACCTCATCAACTTCAAAAAGCAAAGACACGAGTGGAGATGAGTGCAGGAAGCTCTAGTTTGTGTTTCTGTGATCATGAACAGATCAGAACGCACTTAGATAAATAATCAGACGCTTCCACCCAGTCCCTGTGAGCTTTATCTCCATCATTCTCCAGCCTTTCAGTTCTATTCCACCAGATCTTTTCTTTAATATCCATGTTTTTAGAGGCAGCCTGTTGCTCCTCCTATAAGCTCCTGATGAGCTGTTCTGCCCGGCGACCGAGCTCTGATTGGTCAGCCTGATTTTAGCCCAGAAATTATAACAGGCTCTGATTTCTAAACTTTACGCAGTGTAGGAGTCTGTCAGTTTCGGACTGATCTTTTTCAAAACTTGCGTGTTTTTCGTCTGTAAAAATCGGTCTCACTGACATGTATTAAATGACAGTTTGTAGTCTGTTTGCGATAAAGTCATTTACTCTATCCCATGTAGAAAAATATCTGAAATTTCACCCACCCCAGTTGACTCGGATGCTTCAGTGACCTCAGCTACTGAAAATAGCACAGCTTCTTCAAATTCTTTAACATAATCTTACATTAGAGTGCTGCAGCAGTTTCCCGGGGCTGTATGGAAAGCGGCTTTCAGAGGCGAGTGAACTCTGTTTTGTTGCCTGTTGCACCTTTAATCAAAGACACCAAACTGTTCCTTCATTCCTGAGAAAACTTGCACAACCTTCTGAGAATGAATTAGCTGGAGGCTGTTTCTGACACCTCGTGTCATTACCGCCATGATTTATCACCAACCTCAAACGACTTCAGTGTAAGGCTATTAAAACAGCTCTGGGAAATAATCAGTTGTTATTTCATGATCTCTAAGAGAATAAGAACACAAATTGCTGAGATAACACAAATTTATGAGTTTATATTATGAAAACCACGATGGCTACCTCATAAAAAACATGATTACCAATTACTAAAAAGAACTACATAAGCTAAGTGTCATAAATCACATACAGCAAGTACTTTACAGCAGATGCAATCTTACAGTCCAAAGCAATTGTGAGGCAAGAACCTTGGTCAAGGGCCCTCATATTATACTGTGTATCATCAAGCATCAGAATGGGGGGAAGAGAGCTGATTTAAGTGACTTTGAACGTGGCATGGTTGTTGGTCTGAGTATTTTAGAAACTGCTGATTTCCTGGGATTTCCACACACAGCGCCACCTCTAGGGTCTAACAGAGAATGGTCTGACAAAAGGGAAAATAACCTTGAACCTTGAAGATGGACTACATCAGTAGAAGACCACACCAAGTGCCACTCCGAGGCCACAATTCACATGGGCTCACCAATGCCTTGTATCAACCGTTCAGGCTGCCGGTGGTGTAATAGTGTGATTATATTTTTTTGGCACACTTTGAGCCCCTTAATACCAACTGAGCATGGTTTAAACCCCACAGCCTACCTGAGTATTGTTTCTGACCATGTGCACCCCTTTGTGAGCACAGTGTGCCATCTTCTGATCTATACTAAGTCCAAAAATGTCGAGTAATTTAATCAAATACATTTCTGAAATTAACCTTCAGAATAAGAAGCCTGATGCTCCTCCGCCGTGCTTCACAGTTGGTACGAGGTTTTAATGCTTACTGATTAGTTACTGATCATCTTTGATTGGCTGTAATGCGACACGAGAATCTACCACATGACTAAATGTACGGGGTTTATTTTAGTTTCTAATGGAGAAGGACGTCCATTTTGGCGTACTTTTATGAAAGTAAGCACATTGTTTAATCGAGAAGAAGTGGTTTCTGTGGTGAAGTGACAAAAATCAGGAGTGCTTTCACAGCCGCTGAAAACAATACAGATCTGACCGGTGGTTCGTCTGCTGTGGTTTGTCGTGTCATGTGTTAAAAAGCCACAATGTTAAAACCAAAACTGCAGCGTCAGTGAACTACACAGCGCTATCATCAGCAACGCTGTGCAGAGGAGAGGCTGCAGTCCCATTTCGAAATGTTTCCAATACTTTAGTAATATACAGTGCTCTGCAAAAGTCTTAGGCCACCATTAGATTTGTTGTTTTGGCAATCTGACCATATATAACCTTGGATTCGTCTCTCCAAGCTTCATTCCAGTCTTTGTGAGCTTTAGCATATCTTAGACTTTTCACGCTACCCTTCCAAAAAGACCATTCCTGATCAGGCTTCCTCGGACTGTAGCAGGGTACAACTTGGTGCTATTGCTCAAGGGGAGATCTCACTAAATACTCACCCACTGTAACCTATAGAAGCTCTTTTTTTTACATACCGCATACAAATTTCCTATATTTTCCTGGTTGTATTCTAATTAGGAGACTGAGAAAGGAGTAAATTATATATGCTTATTATATTATGGCTAAAAATCCAATGGCCAGATCAGTTGGTGGAAGTTCACAAGGCTGCTTAGGCTAAACTATGTTGGACTTGCAAACTTTTCGAGAAGGATTGTCGAGAAACTGAAACAAATGTTTCCCATGAGGAATGATGTAAATGGAATGAATGGGTTCCAGACCCCCAGAAAATCCCCTGTCATGAGGCATTATCAGCATTAATGGAGCTGTACTGTTACAGGAGCTCCTGATTTATGATGGGGATATGTTTCAACAAATCCATCATAAGATACATGGATCATGAACTGATGAGTTTAATGTAGGGTCTGTACTGTATTATTACACAATAACACTTTACATTAACTTACAGTTACCCAAAAATCATGAGGATTTTTAAAACATGTTTAAGCAATTTAATTTACTGTAAAGACAAAGTGAGCAGATGTGTAATGAAGTCCATTATTAAAGCTGTTGTTTTGCAGATATTCCAGTGACTGCTAATTAAACTCCACCACATCAATATAACTAGCCGTCGTCTCCTTTACTCAGTCTGATCCGGCGCTCGAAACCGGCGCTCTTACTCCTACTGGAGATCCGTCTCAGTCGGCGTATACATATTTAATGAGTCGTTCCTCCTTCTTACCTTACCCAGAGCTTCACTGTCAGTCACACACTCTGAAATATGTACAGGAGGAGCGCTTCATTTTGTTTCTTAATAGTTAATAGAGTTGTCTGGTGATTATTTGTTCCAACAGTTAAACTGCATGTCTGTTTCTGGTCAAACTCATTTCATTTGTTAACAAACATCCATTTCCTGCATTTCAGGCCTGCAAGACATTCCAAAAAAAAAACGTTTACCACTCTGTAATGTTGCCTTTCCTTCTCACAACGCTTTAAAAGACTTCTGGACATGGTTATAACATAAGGCTTTTTTTAGTACAGTAACGTTTTAAGTGACATTTGTGAATGTAACTCTGTATTGTAGAGCTTGTAAAGGTTTGATAAAGTAAATCCCTTGTCCATGTGGTTCTATCAGCTATGATGAATGATGGTTCTTGATGCAGTGCCTCTTCAGTTTAGGAAAATTCCCTCCACATTCTGAATCATGTAAGGTGTTGTCATTTTTGAAATCACATCATTTAAAAACCCTCATTATTAGCTCTAAATTGCTGCCATCCCAAACTTGTTTGGAATGTGCTGCAGGCCTGACATGCAGCGATAATGGATGTTTATTAAAACAAAATAAATTAATTTATTATAGGCTGGTTGCCAAAGTAGAAAAATCTGTTAACAACACTCCGATTTGTACCAGGTTAGCTGCAGCTCGTCACTGCATGCTCGTATCATTTTCCCAATCGTGTGTGTGTGTGTGTGTGTGTGTGTGTGTGTGTGTGTGTGTGTGTGTGTGTGTGTGTGTGTGTGTGTGTGTGAGAGAGAGAGAGCAGATCACCTTACCTGCTGAGCTTTGGCTTACGCAACTCACCCTTAGGCAAACACCCTCTGTAATAATGATAAACAGGACCTTTGGAGTTTTGCTTGGCTTGTTTGATAAGAAGTGAAACTACCAACACACTCAATACACTTTTTCTTTCTGGGATTTTATTGATAATGATAATCAGACGACGCTTTGGCGGTTTGTATCTTGGATTTAAGTATTCAAAAGTTGTTTGAACCGGTCTCTCAGCCCCCCTGAATTGGAGCCGCCTCTTTCTTGATGTAATCGGTGACAGCTTTTGTTCTGTCTGTATGTTGCTTTTCTTTTCTTGTGGTAAGGCACTTTTTTGCAGAAAGATTCCTGTAAGGTTTTCCGAGTGTGTTTTTGTGCTGCTGCCTTGGCTGGTTTGAAGGTCCGATTCTAACTGATGTGATTTTTAACATAGTGGGACCTTCACACCAATTGCGCTATGTTTTTTTAAATCTAAACTCTCTGAAACTACCTGTCTCCTTTTTGCTTTCTTTAAGTTCCCATCTCTTAATGTCACTTGCGGTTTTCTCTGTCTTTTTCACATCGTCAACTTGAAACCAACAAAAACACGAGTGAAAATGAGCGCAGGAAGCTCTGGTTTGTGTTTTTGTAATCATGAATCAAACGCTTCCATCCAGTCCCTGTGAGCTTTATCTCCATCATTCTCCAGCCTTTCAGTTCTATTCCAGCAGATCTTCTCTTTAATCCATGTTTTTAGAGGCAGCCTGTTGCTTGTCCTATAAGCTCCTGATGAGCTGTTCTGCCCGGCTCTGATTGGTCAGTCTGATTTTAATGCAGAAATTAGAACAGGCTCCGATTTAAACATTTTACGCAGTGTGTCCATTTCGGACCCTGTGTGAAGGACGGCCTTAATGTACGTGGGTTCTTATAAAGAATATCTTCTTTAACAATCTTTTCCTTTTATATTATCTTTAAAATAAACACCAATAATAATAGTATTATTTGTATTTTTGGAGTATCTGTGTGTAAATTTTGAGGAAGCCGGTAAATTACTGTTTGTTATTCGTTTCTTGTCTAGTAATAATTGCCTTGTTTCTTTCTTTTTTATTTCTCTCTTTTTTAAGAACATACTCTGGTTTGGTGATCCTTTATAACAGAACTCTATCTATCTTGCTAGTTTGTGATTGAGGGTTGGCCATTCTTGATACTTTTTTATTATTGATCCGCCCATCCCTGCTTAATATAATTAGTCCTGTGTAGCAGCAGCTGCTTTTTCTCCAGGATTTACTGCAGATCAAGGAAAACCTGTTTAATTCTTTCAAGATTCACAACCTGTGTCAGCGAACGTGTTATATTTAGTGCAGCTCTGCTCAGCGTCCGTTATACGTAATGAGATAAAGACTCTTAACTTAATCTTTCTGACTGGAGCTTGGTTCACTTGAAGGTTTCTTCCTTATAGGCAGGATCTTTGTCGCCTCTGGCTGCTCTTTTATGCTCCGTGTGAACCTGTATTGCAGGACTGTTGCTGAAAGCACTAAATAAACAACATTTGATCCTTCTCTTGTGAACTGATGTGGAAAAATCAAAGGCTGACACAGTTTTTTTAGAAGGGTTGGACGGAAAGTACACAAGGCCACGCTGAAGTGAAAGTGCGCCGTGTTTGTAACCACTGGCGGAAGAGTCGGAGCTTAAAAATAGTTTAACGATCACGCAGTGAGTTACCATTCCTGACGTGCCGCTGCATGCCGTGCTGAGAGCTGTACAGCGTGTCTGTAATCTACTGGAATTGGTTTAGGACATGTCCAAAATGGAGCCGACTGTATTGGCCGGTGTGTAGGATGGAGCTTACTGCTTGTATAGCGAGTTGTGTTTGGTTTGGGACAGATCCGGCCTAGCAGAGTGTGTGGTTTGGGACACGTCTTGTGGTTCATGTGGCCTATAAAGCATGGTCATTGCTTCCTATATAGTGAATAATATGCAGATCGGGATTAGGGTTCAGTGTGTTAAGGCCTAACTGTGTTAAGTTGCAACCTAAACGCAACTAATTTCTCTACTACTCCATAGCAAGTCCTGTGCAAAAGTCTTAGGCCACAATTAGATTTGTTGTTTTAGCAACACTATAATGCCCATATATAACATATTACCGATGATCGGACCCAAAAATTGTAACCTTGGACTTGTTACTACTTGGATAATCCTCTCTTGCTCTGGTCTTCATTCCAGTCATTATGAGCTTTAGCACAGCTTGGTCCTTTTAACCTGTTCCCTTTGTGAAAAAGTGGTTTCTTGGCTGCTACCCTTCCAAAAAGATCAATATGTGAAGTAAACTTGGCGTCCCGATGAAGCTGCCAGATTTCTCTACTACTCCATAGCAAGTCCTGTGCAAAAGTCTTAGGCCACCATTAGATTTGCTGTTTTAGCAACAC
Organism: Ancistrus triradiatus; assembly: GCA_025084515.1. Lineage (NCBI taxonomy): Eukaryota > Metazoa > Chordata > Actinopteri > Siluriformes > Loricariidae > Ancistrus > Ancistrus triradiatus. The sequence goes on along the minus strand of JAJAGP010004425.1, from coordinate 18,626 downwards.
TATAATGACCATATATAACATATTACCGAAGATTGGCCCCAAAAATTGTAACCTTGGACTTGTTACTACTTGGATAATGCACTTGTCTTCTGATCTTCATTCCAGTCATTGTGAGCTTTAGCACAGCTTGGTCTTTTTAACCTGTTCATTTTTGTGAAAAAGTGGTTTCTTGGCTGTTTTTGTCTGGTATTTCCAGTTTTTTAACACTGCATACAACTTTTCTGGTTGTATTCTAAAACAGAGACTGAGAAATAATTAATGTTTCACTTTGTTTGGTTTTGGCTTCAAAAAATTTCATTTCAGTGCATCCCTGTTATATAATATGGTGTTTGGAAAACGTCCAGGACACACGACATTAATCAAAGCATGTCTGTATTTACAATGAGGATCATGGTATTTATTTCTTTTGTTGCCCCTGTTCTTCCATTTTTGTACGTTTAAAACAGGCACAGGGATGTTCTCCAGCCAAAGGGAAGCCGAATCGAACCGATAACGAAGTTAACAGACTTGTTGCAAAGTTTTAAGGAAACAGATCCTCGCGTGATAAAACACACAGCGAACCTTGAAGAAGGCCAACCGATAATGAAACGGCGCCAGATAACCTCACTCACTGGCAGAGAAAATATAAAATGCTTCCGGGACAGTCAATCAGATTCTATCATCCGGCTCTAAACCCCTATTCGGATTGGATTAGTTTCTCAGGTTTGGAATTGATTTGTTACTCGTCTCCACGGCGATGGAGCTCTGGCAGCACAGGGTGCAAGGCAGGAAGTGACCGCTTTAGGGACACAGGTTAACCTAACGCGCGTCTCAAGAATGTGGCGGAGAAATCCACACTGACGCATGGAGAACATGCAAATGCCACGCCTTTTCTTACGATTGCATGTTATTAGGAAACAGCTATTGCTTAATTAAAACACAACAGTACAATAATCATTCTTATGTTTGGATCGTTCATAAAGTTGGATGGCTGTGCGTGGCTGTACTGAGAGTCACTGAGGTGTTGTGTGGCTGGAATAACAGCTCGCTAGAAGGGGTGTCTGGACACTTTTGGCCATGTCCTGTGTTGAAGAGGTTCTGTAGCTAGAAAAGCTTTTGGTTTGCATGTTTCTTTCTTTTTTCTTATCTCTGATGCTGGACTTGCGGGTGTGAAAGAACCAGTCTGGAGCTGTTTGAATAAAGATGTGAGCCTGCGGTCGTTCGGGGGGAGGGAAATAAAGTTAAAAATAGACCTAATCTGATTAGGAAGGTTGAAGCCTCTCCAGGAGAGTGTGTCAGTGGAGCAGCTCGCCCTCGCTGTGCTACGCCGGCGACGCGCGAGCCGACCAACCGGAGGCAGAGGCCTGGCGTCGGGAGCCAATCGGAGAGGGCTCGGTGCTTGTTGTTGCATTGCCGTGGTGACTTGCCTCCTCCCTCGCATGACTGAGCCGAGTGGAATTCGACCGGCAGGTTGTTATATAACAGCAGGAAGGAGAGAAATGGAGGGAAAAACACAAACCGCAAGCGACGATTTTAGGTCTGCGTGACTTTAGTCCTCCTTTAACCAAGACTCTTACTGTGCTTGTCATTTCCTTTTTTTTTTTTAAGCCTGTAAGAGAATTTTGCTCCGTCACCAGTGAGTCTTTACATAACCGTTTATGTAAGCATGAGCAAAGGGATTAAGGTGGACAAAGCACACACTCATGCCAAGCCGCAGCCTACAGGAGTGTTACAGGAGTGTTACAGGAGAGAAATCCAGAAACTAAACACTCTGACCGTCGACCTTTCTCTGCCCTGCCATTATAACACAGGGAGGACCTTCAGCGTTAGATAACCAGAGCGCCTCGGGCGAGTCATTAAATGTATCGGATACTGTTCCTTTTTGTACTAAATTTCCCTTCCAGGAACAAACTCACTTCACCACATTGAAACAGAGACTCGTTTTCCTTTTCACATGCATATAAAGGATATTTTAACAAGAAAACTGAGTGCAAACGATACATAAAGCCAAAAATATACACGCACTATACTTTTATTTAAATGTATGGAAATTCACAATAATTATTAGGGGTGTGACGATGCATCAGGACTAATTATCTTATACGTTCTCAAGTTTTCCGCCGTCGACTGCAATTCCAGTTTTGACCAATAGATGGAGCATGTCCGGCTCTCAGTGAGAATCCTAATCCCTTTAATTGCAGGGCACTAAAGTTTCTTATTGTTTAAATTTTTAAACAAGAAAAGCACATTATTTTGAATTGTTATTCTTCAGAAATAAAAATGAATGTTCCCCCCGGTTAGTTATATATAAGATATGGTGAAGCTACAGAAAGAATAAGTTAAGATGATGCCTTTATTGTCATTGTGCAATTATACACGGAAATTCCAGAACAGTGCAAATCTACAAAAAACAGAATGAGGTTCACACCGACTGATTAAGCCGGTCAAACGCACACAGACTCTGCACTTTAAGAGAAATATTGAATATGAGAAATATTGCACTGATGGAATAGGGCATTTTGTTTACAATTTTAAACCTAACGTTTCTAGTCATTTCTTTTAACTGCATCAGACTAAAGTGTTATTGTTTAAGAAAAAAGAAACTCGGTATCGTCAGTCGAAACGTAAACAAATTAAGAAAAAAAAGGCAGCCGGTTAGAGGCTCTAAAAATGCGATGAATACACAGAATGTTGGCTACAGTCCAGCTGGTTTGCTCAGGTTTCTCTAAATCCGATTACAGAGGCTCTCTGATTACAGATAAGAGGTAAAAGTTTACACGAGCACTTAAATCATCAGGTACCTTCTGCAGTATGATAACTATCTGCTTTGTACTGTAAACACACACTTAGGAAGTTCATGAACACAGAGAGGCGTCCTGCTTTGCACTCCACGAGCACAGGTACAGAGAGTTTTTACAGAACTGGGAAAATCTTTTAGATACAGCGCTTAAAGATTTTCCCAGTTCCACAAAGACTCTCAGTACCTGTGCTGGTGGAGTTCAGGTTTTAAATTAAAAGGAGAAGGAAAAAGTTCAAATGAACCAAAACGGATGCAGGCTCTCTGAATACAAAAATAAAACTCATGTCACCAGCAGCAGCATAAATAATAAATAAATAATAAAAATATTATTGTTATTTTATTTTGTTTTTTTGAGATGTGACAATTTTATAAAATATTTTATTTATCTGTTAATATTTACTGAGTTTCTGTTTTTTTAACTATTACTACAGACTTATTTGAGTAACTAAATTAGTTTCATTCTTACATTTATCATCTAAGCCCCTCAATCAGCGGGTCCCTTTTTGAGTCTTGGTGCTCCCGAGGTTTCTTCCTCATGACGTTTAGGGCTTTTCCTTGCCACTGTCGCCCTATTCTTGCTCAGTTTGGGATTGGGCTTAGATATTAGAAGATGATCAAAAATTTTAAAGATGCTTTGAGACAATGCTCCGTTGTAAAAAAAGTGCTATAGAAATAATTCTGACTTGAATTGGGATAAAATTATACAAAAATGAAATAAATAATATGAAAATAAGGTAATAACAAAAAGTAAAAATGTCAAATGCGATAAATAAAATGTATACTTGGTCCATTGTAAAAAACCCTATAGAAATAAATCTGACTTGAATTGGAATAAAATTATATAAAAATAAAAAACAATAAAAAAAATTTTTAAATAAGGTAATATAAAAAGTAAAAATGTCAGAAATATAACCATAAAATACATACTTATACATACAAACTTTATAGTATTAAATATATAATTAATTTTATTTTAATGTATTTGATATTTATACTTTTTTATATGATCTTATTTTATTTTAATTCATTTTATATAATTGTATTCCTTTCCACTTCACTGTTTGCTGTTACTACTTTTATTATTTATTTTATTTTTATTTATACTCCTGCAGGTTGTACAGTTTTGTTATTATTGTATTTCATTTAATTTAAATTTATTTTATTGTATTTTGTTTCATAATCCCCATATTCGATTGCTTAAATTGTATTTGATTTATACATCACAGTCCCACAGTATTAACGTATTTCTAACCAACTCTCTCTCTCTCTCACAGCTCAAATCGAGGTGATCCCCTGCAAGATCTGTGGAGATAAATCTTCAGGCATTCACTATGGAGTCATCACATGCGAAGGTTGCAAGGTAACTGTCTTTTTTAATGCATTTTTAAAACGTTTAATGCGTTAGGGTGATTTTCGGTGCTACAGAAATAGTAGCAGGTCTATATTAATTTATATATGGTTACAGTACTGGACTATGGACCAGAAGGTCCAGGGTTCAAATCCCACCTCTGCCAAACTGCCACTGTTGGGTCCTTGAGCAAGAACCTTAACCCACAATTGCTTGGATCGTAACAGTTTTAATGGCCAAGATTGTATCAGTTGTAAGACGCTCTAGATAAGGGCATCTTCGAATGGGTGGGATTTGAACCCTGGAATTTTTTTTTAAATACCATTTACTACATTAAGAACAATTTTGGGAGCTTAAAATGAGGAGAAAACAGGACTAATAAGAACAATGTAAGCCAGTAAATGAATAATAATAGTTACTCTAACTGCTAATCAAACATGGCTAGTAAGCAACATGGCTGGTCAGTGACTTTAGGCTTGGACTTTGTTAGTTTTGTTATTAACAGACACGATTATTCATGGGACAACTCATCAGCTTAAAGTCTCACGATTGGGACAGGCCTACATGTGACTAATACTTTCAAGGTTCCTGAGTCTCAGGGCTCTTGGGGATAGGGGCTTGGTTGCCATGTAATGCAGAACGACCCCGTTAGGTCACAGAGTGTACCGTGTGGTCGTGGAAACCCGCAACCGGTGTAATTTGGTTCCATTTAATGAATCAGGTCTTTCCTGTAAAGCCGTCCCTCCGTCCTCTAATGAAGCATTTACTGTGGTTTTCTTCTTCAGGGCTTCTTTCGCCGCAGTCAGCAGAACAATGCCATGTACTCGTGCTCTCGGCAGAGGAACTGTCTGATCGACCGCACTAACAGGAACCGGTGCCAGCACTGCCGCCTGCAGAAATGCCTGGCACTGGGCATGAGCCGCGATGGTGAGTGAGACTCCTTCAGAAGGACACACCCTGTTCTAGCGCATTCGGTTTGCTTTCATGTCTGCACAAACAAATGTGATGGAAAAACGTATTCTGTTGAAAAATAACAAACCAAGTGATTGCCTAACGTCTTTAGTTCCTCTTCTTTGTTTTTTTTTAAATATCTGTCCACTAGAGCTTTGTGGGCTAATTGAATAAAACTAAAGCAATACAGTGATGTGGATAAATTGTACAAATTGACAGTAGATCTAGGCAGTAATGGCTAAAATTAATTAATAGATTTAAGATAAAGACAGTAAAACGATGGGTGAGGTGAAAGGGTCCCATTCCATCAGACTCTGGGCTTCAGTCCTTAGAGAGGAGCAGAATTGATCAATAACTGCTTATTATACAGAAAATAACCACAAATATATTGATTGACCAGCTTTAATTTATTAAAAACAAAGTTTATTTACGTTCAGCAAATAAAATAGGTCTGATTTATAACTCAGGCTGTTACTAAGATACACTGTTCTACCAACAGAAGAAACTCAGAGTGAGATCCCGGTGTTAGAACCACAGTACAGGATCCTGTTATGATTTCTGTTCCTTGAATAGCTGAAGCTCTTAATGTGAATGTTATGAGTCAGAAATGTTAAAGTTGGAGTTCTAGATCAGCAGCAGCTTGGTCGGGTTAATAAGAGCCGGACTTAACAGATCCATGAATGAAGCTCTGATCAGTCGCTGATGGTGTTTAATGAAAGATGCCGAGTTTGAAACACACCCAACCCCACTCAGCTAAAAGTATTGGAACACAAACCCACATATAGACAAAAGTATTGAGACACAAACCCATAGGAGACAAAAAGTATTGGGACACAAACCCAAAACAGCAACTTGGGCGGGTTAATAAGAGCTGGACTTAACAGATCCATGAATGAAGCTCCGATCAGCTGTGGATGGTGTTTAATGAAAGACGACTCAAACTGATCTTCAGTCTCATTGCTCTTCAGTCGAGCTGAGAATCTATTAAGAGTCCAGGACCTTTGATTTTCTCTACTGACTTCGTTTCTCTGCCCTTCTTGAATCCAGATCCTGGTTTGTAAGGATGATGAACCTCAGCTCTTTGGAAGAATCAGGCTGTTCATTAAGAGCTTCATCTAACTCCTCTAAATCCAAACTAATGTTCTCAAAGCCAGTAGATTTTATAAACTCATTATAATTCATTTCAGTCTTTTCCTCGTTTAATTATAAGGTTGCTGCTTTGTTATGGCTGGTGTCGTTGCTAGTTTACGTGTGTATGTGGCGGAGCCTCTCAGCCAATAAGAGTGCGGCATCTGCCGTACCACCTCGTGCTGCTCACGTACCACAGATGGAAACCAGCACTTAAAATAACCTGTAAAGAAAGCTCTATTAGCCACGCTTCACTTGGCTTCACTTAGCATTTAACATGGCTCAGATATGTTTACGGCTCAAATTATAGATTAAGACTAAAGCAGGCGGCAGAGTGGAAGCCGAAAAGGGTCAGAACAATAATCTGTACGAAGAGGCATTCATGCAAATTTGAAGGTTTTCAAATTCGATAATGATATGTAAGAATATCGCAGGGTGTGAATCCTAACGTGTACAGTAGAAGTACGGTTAGGAAGTAAGGTTCACATTAAAAGGACATTCACACGCACACACAAAGTCTTAGGCCACCATTAGATTAGATCTACCACTGTTTTAGCAAGAGTGTAATGGCTATATATAGTTATTTCTCAGTCGAAGACTTATTTAATTGCATTAAACATCCATTCCTGCCTGGAACACCTTCCAAGAAAAGTTGGGACGGGAACAATTTAGGGCTAGTAATGAGATAAAGTAAATAATGATCTGATTTCTAACTGATTATCATCATGATTTGGTACAAAAGGGTGAGTCTTTGAGGAGCAAAGATGGACAGTTTTTAGGATCTCTAGTTTATCAAGAAATGTTTGAGAAAATGATAATGTTCTAAACGTTATATGTAATGAATATTCAGACCTGATGTTTCTCCTCATCAGCGGTGAAGTTCGGTCGCATGTCCAAGAAGCAGCGGGACAGCCTGTACGCCGAGGTACAGAGGCACCAGCAGGGGCAGGAGCGAGTCGTCAGCGCCGCCTCCGACGTCCGAGGAGGGGAGGAGTCTGGGGAGAGCAGCCACGACGAGCACACCCGAACCTGCAGCCGCAGCTCCAGCACAGCTCTCAGCGACCTCGACGACCTGGGAGGCCTGCTGTTCGACCTTCCCCTGACCCCCGAGGACGAGTACGCGTTGCTGGGGGTCAACGGTGCGAGCGGCGAGGGGATAGCGGGAGGACCGGGGATGGACGCGTCGCCCCACAGCTCGACGGAGTCGAAGCACGAATCCCGCATGCACTCGCCGTTCTGCGATGGACTGTCCCTGCTCGAGACAGGTCGGTCTCACCGTGTGGAACCACTATCACAGAGGGATTTGTACTCAGTTATGTAGAACGGAAAGGGGCTGCGTCTCAAACCGCACGTCATTTAGACAAAACGTCTGCGTCTTATCACATGATTGGATCGCTACCCAACTCATCCCGCCTTTCCACATGTACTCAAGTTATGATTGGATCTATTCCTAACTTCTAAGATCTGATTGGATGTCGTCTCTGCCAATCGTTTTCGTCTCGTTTTTATTCGTTGACAAAAGTGTCTGTTCATTTTGTCCTTGTTTTTGTCATTTTTCTTTAACTTTAGTTTAGTCATCATCTCGTTTTCGTTAGATACAAGGGTCATTAACAAAAACCATGACGAAAATGATTGGTTAACAAAACCGCTGGTTGTCACTGATGGGGTCCGTGTGTGTTTGTGTGTGTTCCTTGCAGAGTGCATTGCACAGAGCGTGGTTAAGTCACATGTGGAGACGAGTCAGTACGGTATGGAGGAACTGAAACGCCTGACGGGGAACCTGTACACAGCCGACGAGACGCGAGCCTACCAGAGCAAAGTAAACCTGCACTACAGCGTACTGTGCATATAAAACCCTAGCTTAGGGAGAACATGCTCCAGAGATACTGACACACGAATAACTAATCAGTAATCAGCAGCTCATGTAGTCATGATCAAACCGAGCATCAGAACGGGGAAGAAAGGTGACTTCAGTGACTTTGAACGTGGCATGTAGACCTTTTCAGTCATGAATGAAAATCGTTCTATAGCCTTCACCTACTGGTGTGTATTTATTATGGCATAGAGTGCTGTGCTAAAGTATTAGGACGCCATTAGATTTGTTGTTTTAGAACCACTGTAATGACCACCTCGTCGACGATTGGATCCTGTTTTCCGCTGATCTTCATTCCAGTCTTTGTGAGCTTTAGCAGTTCTTAGCCTTTACACCTCGTCGCCTTTCTGAAAAGGTGGTTTCTTGGCTGCTTCCCTTCCAAAAAAGACCACCGAGTGTAAGGGGAGGAAACACTAAATTCTCACCACTATAGCCTACAGAAGCGGATTTCTGTTTGTTTTTTGTTAAAAATACTGAGGAATAATTAGGCCGTTATATTGTGGCTAAGTACTAACAAACACTCCGTTCTGGTTCTTGCGTAGCCGATGGAGGTGCTGTGGCAGCAGTGTGTCGTTCATCTCACCAACGCCATCCACTACGTTGTGGAGTTCGCCAAGAGGATCTCCGGCTTCATGGAGCTGTGTCAGAATGACCAGATCGTCCTGCTCAAAGCAGGTACATACACACACATACGCACACACACACTGCTAGGAATGATACGTTGGCCTGAGGCACAGTGGTAAGAGCAGCTGTTTACTGAGCCTCAGAAGTGTACCGGGTTCGCCCGAAGCAGAAATGCTGCATTAGAGAGAGGGAGAGTCTAAAACACTTAACGTGAACAAAGCTCAACGTGGCTTAATGTATGAAAACAGCGATCTAGAAACCTCTCTCAGTTCCTACTGATCAAAAGTAACCTGTACTGCAGAAATGATGAACCTGTGATCCAAAAGGAAAGGAATCATTTTCACATTAAGATTTTTAATATAAAAGGTGTGAATGGGAAGAAAAATCTTAATGTGAAAATGATTCCTTTCCTAAAATGATTCCTTTCCATTTGGATCACAGGTTCATCATTTCCGTAGTAGAGATTACTTATGATCAATAAGAACCGAGAGGGGTTTGGTGTCATTAGGTCTTTGTTTTAGTACATTAAGCCACATTAAGCTTTTTACTTATTATTTTTTTGGAATCGAAACCTAAAGGCCTGTTCACATCAAGTACGATTTTTTTCACACAAAAAATATGTACGCGATTTTTAATGTAGGTGACCTCACACTGAGTGCCTGAAACTCTCTGAAAACTCCTTGTCTGCTTTTTTTCTTTAATTTCCCCTTTCTTAATGTTTTGGAGATTTCTCCGTGTCTTTTTCATACTTAAAAAAAACAAGAGTGAAGATGAGAGCAGGAAGCTCTGGTTTGTGTTTCTGTGATCATGAACAGACACTTAGATAAATAATCAGATGCTTCCATACAGTCCCTGTGAGCTTTATCACCACCATTCTCCAGCCTTTCAGTTCTATTCCACCAGATCTTTTCTTTAATATCCATGTTTTTAGAGGCAGCCTGTTGCTCGTCCTATAAGCTCCTCATGAGCTGTTCTGCCCGGCGACAGAGCTCTGATTGGTCAGCCTGATTTTAGTGCAGAAATTAGAACAGGCTCTGATTTAAACAGTTTCGGAAGAAGCTTTGCGGTACTTTTATGGGCAGACAGTAAACCGCGTAAGGGTGGGATAACTGGTTCTGGCCTCTCTTTCTGATGAGGACACGACCTGCAGCATTCTGAACTGAAGTCGGAGATTGTTTAAGGTTAGCATATAGCTAAAAGGTGTTGCGTACACATGGCCACACTGAACCCGACTTTTCCAGATCCTGAAGTGACTCTGTGTTTCAGACTATAATGCCCATATGCATGTTGTTACGTTATTCTGTTATTGGCTTATTATAGCTATAGATATTCTCTATTTTGTTATACTCTTCATAATTTTTCATTTTCTCTAAAATCTTAACTCTTTTTTTTTATTCTATTTTTAAATATGTTCTCTCTGTCCATATTTATTTAGCTTCTTTTTTAAACTATTACTATGAACTACTAGATAACTTTTGGTCCATGTTTGAGTCTTGGTGCTCCCGAGGTTTTTTCCTTGTAACATTTAGGGATTTTCCTTGCCACTATCACCTTAGGTTTGCTCCATTTGGGACCGGGATTAGATATTAGAAGATAATCTAAAATTATAAAGCTGCTTTGAGATGATGCTCCATTGTAAAAAGTGCTGATTATGATTATCATCTGGTATGACTAAATCACACTCTTATCCTCTCTCTCTCTCTCTCCCTCTCTCTCTCTCTCTCTCTCTCTCAGGTTGCCTGAGTGTGCTGCTGATTCGAATGTGTCGGGCGTACAACCCCGTAAATCACACGCTCATGTTCGATGGCAAGTTCGCCAGCATCCAGCTCTTCAAACCTCTGGGTACGTGGCACTTCTCAGGGGGTCAACCGGTTGCGCTAGGGCGGAGCCGGGGCTTTCATAACATGGCATGGAAGAACTAGGGTTATTTCTCAATAACAAACCGGTGTGACCTGTAGCAGCCGGGTACAGGCGCTGTGTAATTAAGGTAATTGTGTGTGCTCTAATGAGTTCCAATAAAATTGGTCTCAATCATGTAATGGGAGCGCTGAGTCTGGCGCTTGTCACGATCATTCCGATCTCAAACGCACCGCCGGAATGTCATGAATATGAAAACATGTTCCTATAGCTGTTTGATCTTATTCCGGTCCAGGGATTGCGTGTTTAATGCACTGTGACCGGGGCTCCCTTTTTGGCCTTCATATGACACACCTGTGCTTTCGGGCACCCAGGTTCCAATCCAACTTCATTTCATTTGTTTATAACACATGAGATAAAAGCTAAATAATGATTTATGTCAAAGAGGTGATTCTAATCATGATTTGGTACAAAAGCAGCATCCAGGAAAGGCTGAGTCTTTGAGGAGTAAAGATGGTCAGAGGATCTTCAGTTTATCCACAAATGTGTAAGAAAATGATTGAAATGTTTAAAAACAATGTTCCTCACAGAAAGACTGGAAGGGATTTACATATTTCAGTCCTAACTTTTTCTGATTTGTCTTTTTAAATGCATGGACGTCCCTGATAAAGATGTCGTCTTGAAGGCAGCTGATGTGGCTCTAAAATCTCAGTGTACTTTTCTGCATTAATGCTGCAGCACAGAAGTGGAAATGACCTTTACCAAGGGCCCTGACCCGACCCCATACCATGCCAGAGCCTGGCTTTTGGACTTGTTCCTCATAACAGGCTGGATGGTCCAAAAAAGATCTGTTATACTGATGGGTCTGAGCACAATCCCCGTCTCCACTATGTGATGGTCCATCCCAGATGCCTCCGAGCCCAGAGAAGCCGACGCCCCTTCTGGACATGGTTATAACATAAGGCTTCTTTTTAGCACAGTAACGTTTTAAGTGGCATTGTGAATGTATTGTAGAGCTTGATAAAGGTTTGATAAAGGAATCCCTTGTCCATGTGGTTCTATCAGCTGTTTATGAATGAAGGTTCTTGATGCAGTTTAGACGTATTAGGAAATTCCTCCAGATTCCTGGAATTGTTTAATGATATTATGCGCTGTAGAGGGAGAAATATATAAATCCCTTCCAGTATACCTTAGAGGAACCTTGCTTTTAAACATTGATAAACTGGAAAGCCTCTGCCCATCTTTACTCCTCAAAAACTCTTTGTGGATGCTGCTTTTATACTGTTTGACATCACATTCATTATTTCGTTGTAGTACCTCATTACTAGCCCTAAATTGCCTCGTCCCAATTTTTTTGGAATGTGTAGGCCTGAAATGCGCGAATGGATGTTTATTAACAAATGAAATTAAGTTGAACAGAAAAAAAGAACTGTCTTGGGTTCATACTAGCAAAAGTAAATGCATTTTCCATACTGTCCTAACGTTTTCTGGTTTGGGGTTGTATGTTCCGTTGTGCATGTTCCTGCAGTCCTGTTTGTTTCTGAGCTCAGGATGACATGCTGTGTTCTTTTCTGCAGGTTGTGACGACCTGGTGAACGCCGTGTACGAGCTGGCTAAATCCATGAGCCGCCTGCAGCTGACGGATGAAGAGATGGCCCTGTTCAGCGCCACCGTCCTGTTCTCCCCAGGTATCAGAGCTTCTTCGGGTTAATATTTAACCTCCTCTTGCGAGCTGTAGTTGTAGCCGCGGTAAATAGCTGAAGCGCGTTGGCCTTGACCTTGAGAGGAATCTTGTGCAACAGCGCTGGAGGCCGGCAGACTTGCAGCTGCTCGTGTTCACGGTTGTGCTTTTGCTCTGGTGCAGATCGGGCGTGGCTCACAGACAGGCTGCAGGTCCAGAAGCTTCAGGAGAACGTTTTCCAGGCGCTGCATCGCTGCCTGAACAGAGGGGGCGCCGCCGAGCAGAAGCTCAACAAGGTGTGGTAATCTCCCAGTGTGCATTATGGAGATGTATACAATGTCACAAATGCTTTCTATTCATTGCTCTGACTTAAGTAGTTGCATTTTTGAACACCAGAGGGCAAAATCATACGCACATCTTCCACTCTGCAGTGGGAAACTGGTTAAATTAAAGGCGAATTAGAGTTTGAGAATGTCTAAAGTCTCAGCGAGCTTTGTTGCAGTAACATTATGTCAAACCTTTTCTCCAATCAAAAATATATATACTGAAAAGGTAAATGATGTTTGTATAATGTTTATGATGGCTTTAAATCATTGTTTGAGTGCAATTTCTTTAATTATTTTTGTTTAAATTCTTATGCAAAAAGAGGACACATTTTTCATTATTATTCTTCAGAAATAACAAAGGAATGTTTTCACTTGGTTATTTAAGACCACAGTTCCCAACCTGGCGTCCAGGGGGCGCCAAAACTCCCAGGGGTGCCTGAGACTTTTTCTGCATTCGAGGTGCTCTGAGTTTGTCAAAGTATAATTTGCACCTGTTAAATAAATTTTAAATAACACACTTCCTGAAAAAGTTTTTATATAAAAAAAATTTAAATATAAAATTATTTAAATATATTTAACGAGCTTATTTGTGATTTTTGGCTAAATGTTTAGCTGCCTTGAAAAGAGAAAAGGAGCCAAAATGAAACAATGGAACTCATGAGAGAAGGAAAAAGCTTTAATTTGTTAATTTTAGCCAGTAAAGAATTGCAATGAATCACCTTATTCTTTTGGTATGGGGGCTGGGGGGAGCAGCTTTTCTTAGATACTAATGGGGGGGGGGCTCCAAGGAAAAGACATTTAGTAGAGCCGTATTTTGTTACAATTTTAAAACTCTATTTCCTTAATTGCAGGTTTAAATTGTTTTTGTTTAAAAAACTTACTCCAGAAAATGTGCATTGTTTTTCATTGCCTTTCAGAAATAAAAAAAACAATCATAAAAAATTCGAATCGTGAGCAGAGTGTATCGTTACGTCATTTTCTCCGTTAACGTCTTGGGTTTAATAGATCAGAACATAATCCTGAATTTCTAAGGCATGAACATTTTTGTTTTTATATAATATTACTATTTTCATTGTCATACTGTGTTTTTAACTAATTCAGTAACATTATTTATGATTCCCTGCACCTGAAGTCCAGATCTCTTTCTCTGTCCTCCTGGTGCCATTAAATTCTGGTGTTCGATGCAAACCAGGTGTGCCCCCATCTTACAACATCAATGTATTTGCTTTGGCGCCACCCTTCACTTTGCACCCTTAATCACAAACGTCTTACACCGTGCATTAATTAAACAAGCGACGCTTTAGACATTGTTTACTAAGCGTCTTAGGTCCGCTCTCGTGCAAAGAGGCTTTTGCACCCCACTGATCACATGTTTTTGTATTTCCTGCTTTAGATGCGGCTAAGCTCCCCGCCATCAGTCACATCTGCAACCGGCACGATGACAAGCTGGAGGTTTTTCCGCATGCTTCACCCCGAGACAGCTGCGTTCCTCCGGACTGTACCGCGAGGGTGTTCGGGAGAGGACGCGCCCTCCCAGACTCCACCAGGGCTAGACATCCAGGGCTCCCAAAAGTCGGAGGGTTTGGACTTGAACGAATGAGGACGACGGCAGGGACAGGAAAAAAGGAGGACCGGTAGATGTGGAGCATCGGAAACACCAGCAGCTCACTGACAGTCCTGCACTTTAGGACTCCCACAATCCTTTTCTCCGAGCTGCCTCTTGACAGGGTGACTAAAATGGTCCGCTGCGGTCCAGTGGTGGGGAGCGGGGAATGACTGGTGTCGAACTGAGGCAGTTTTTTATCGGAATATGAGCCACCTGTCTATTTATCCGTGTTAAATAATACCAACAATGCAGTTTTTAATGAGACGCTGGATTGGGACACGACTGTACTTCTGAATCTTCGTGGATGTGTTCCGCTCAGCTACAAGAGGCCGACCGTATCGTTTCGAGGCTTGGTTTCTGATCAGGACCGTTGGATGGCTAAAGTTTAGCCCAGCTGCCGTGAGGGCACCGTGTTGTAGCACCTTCCTTTGATGTTGTGCACTAGTCTTTATGCTGACCTCGAACCCTTTATGGTTCTCTGGAATGCCAGATGAAACGCGTCATATTTGAATATTTTCTGTATTATATGCAAAGTCTTTTAGAGTCTAAAATCTATTTTTGTATGCTGTAGAAGCACATGGTGATGACTAGATTCAAACTGAGCATCGCACCTTATTTTGCGGGCTATAAGACCTCTTATTTTTGTACTATAGCCTCATTTTACGTACCCGACTACAGGAGGTCCAGAAACCTTGCACTAACGCAGCATAACAAATCCCTTCTCCAGCACTTCTTCTGGTCTGCAGTCCAGTACCTTAACCCTTAAGCCTCCACACTCTTTTGGGCCTCTTTTTATTTTTGACAGTGTACAGCTTTCTTAAAAAGTGGTGCATTTGCTGCTTCGGTCGTATCAGGGATCACCCAGTAGTATCGCAGGTTGGGTTTCGTTTGAGCCAGCTCTTTAAGAGTGCAGTGCAAAGCAGGATTAAAACCGATGAATATTTAGAAAAATAAATTAAACCACTGGTAGCGTCCATGAAGCTGGCATCTCTTTCTTCCTTGGCACACAGATTGAAGGCAGTGTGATACGGAAATCGACAGATACAGTGGTCCTTGAAAGTTTGTGAACCCTTTAGAAGTTTTATGTATTTCTGCATAACCCATATTACCTAAAACATCAGCGATTTTCACACCAAGTCCTAAATAGTAGATATCCCCAAGAGAACCCCAGTTTTAAACAAATGAGACAAAAAATCTGTATACTTGTCATTCTATTTATTGAGGACCACATTTGAGAGAATAGACATACCAGAGTGGAGTGGAAAAAAGCGCGGTCACGTGATCTTTAGCACAACGCAGAAGTGAAGCAATGTTCTTTGGAGAACAGTGCTTCTCTTGCAACCCTGCCCATGCAACACAATTGTGTTCAGTGTTCTTATGAGGTGCGACATCATGAACATTAACATTAGCCAATGTGAGAGAGGCTTCAGTTTTGCTTAGAAGTTACCCTGGGGGTCGGTGTGACCTCACTAATATTACACGCCTTGCTCTGGAGTGATTCTTTTGTGGTAGAACAACTCCTGGGAGGGTAACATTGGTCTTGAATTTCCTCCATTTGTACACAATCGGTATCGAATGTGGATTAGTGGAGTCAAAACATTTAGAGATGGTTTTGTACCTTTCCAGCTGAATGAGCACAACAAACTCTTTTTCTGAGCTCCTCAGAAATATCCTTGTTCGTTACCATGATACACTTCCACAAACATGTGTTGTGAAGAGCAGACTTTGATAGTCCCTGTTCATTAAATAAAACAGGGGGCCCACTCAACCTGATTGTCATCCCATTGATTGAAAATACCTGACTCTAATTTCACCTTCAAATTAACTGCTAATCCTAGAGGGTCACATACTTTTGCCACTCACTAATATGTAATATTGGATCGTTTTCCTCAATAAATAAAGGACCAAGTATAATATTTTTGTCTCATTTGTTTAACTGGGTTCTCTTGATCTACTTTTAGGACTTGTGTGAAAATCTGATGATGTTTTAGGTCATATTTATATAGATATATATACATAGAAAATTCTAAAGGGTTCACAAACTTTCAAGCACCACAGTATTGTCAACTGTGTGTCCGAGCTACATCACTGAGCATGTCCAAACTTTTGTTCGTGATTTAAGGCCGTTACGCCACGCATGCGGTGCCAAAAAATGAGAAAATGTGAAATATTCGGCCGCAATTTCTTCGTCACAAAACTATATACACCGTCTCCCTTTTTTGGAGTTATCCCCTCCAGAAAAGACAGCGCATCCATAACATTTCCTTTTGTTTTTGACTGCTTGGCCGCTTCCTGACGTCCATATCCTATCTGTTTTCGTAACGTATGTGTATCTAAGGTTCCTTCATAGCCTTTTCACTTCAGAATAATAACGAGGTTCAACATTTATACGCAGTTCTAGGTCAACTGGTTATACGGGTAAACGGTTTTCATTTTAGCACAATACTAATGGAACAGTACAAGTAACAGGTTTGTAGTTAGCTTAGCTTGTTTGATGAAAATCGATTTAGCATTGCTGTATTTTCAGCCAAACATCTCAAATATGCAAAGTTCGTACTTTTATTTCACAAATTACGCGAGCAGCGATAAAGCCACAACTCTAACTCTCTTCTGAGCAGTGTTTTCGGTCTCATCTTTGCTTTGTACATAATCTAACCCAGATATTTACATTACACAGGTAATGTCGCCCTCTAGCGTATCAGATCCACAATGCTAATAAATACATATAAACATGTTCATTAGTAAAAGCAGATCTGCCTTCATTCCAAATCATTTGTTCCAAATGCGATTAGCCAGCTTGATTGTTGCTATGCCATGTGATTGGTCAGTGAGTTTCTGTCGCGAATAAAATAACAAATATCGCCTTTGGTGTGGAAGACACCAACATACTGTCGTCTGAAACGCACGAAAAAATCGCGTTCGGTGTGTAACGGCCTTAAGAGCATTGCTTAAGAGTATTTCACTACTTTAGCGCTTCATTACTTAGAGAAACTCTTTCACACAACTAATGTGATCAGATTCTCTTTAAAGTGGAACTGGATGATGGATAATGAGAACAAATGACTATGTAATCATGCCGGGTTTCCCGTACGTCCTGCTGGATCTTGGTGCATTTATCCGGACGCGCTCAGGGAGATTCGCCGGACGATCTGTGGTGTAACGTGTTTCGTTCAGCGTATCAGCAGATTAAACTTTCCTCCATCCTCGAACCTTTATCACTGTGTTACTAACTGCTCATGTGAATGTTTCTGTATCACTATTACAGAATCGAATCGGGTCGTAAAGCTATATAAGAATATATAAATATATATATAAGGACAGGTTGTAGCGTTTGAATCTTTGTTGTTTTGTGATTTCTCCACTTTCACTCTGTTGTACAGTGATTCTCTCATTTTGTTTTTAGTCGTGTTTGCTGTCTGTTTGCTTTTTTTTTTTTTTTTTATTTATTCCTGGGTTTACTGTTTTAACAAATCTTAGATTTTATGAAGTGTATAATTTATGATCTGTATTAAAGCTCCACCTGATGAAGATTTTAAGATTGTATATTGGGGATACAGATTAAAAATAAAGAGCTATTCATGTACAATGTGCCTTTGCTTTTCTTTAAACACCATGCAAGCTGTTATTTCAATATTTTGTTCTTTTACACTGTTGTTGTATATGCTATAGTTTTAATTTCTCTATTTCATTAGACTTTTCATAATATTACATGATGTAATTAATGAGTACGCTGCATATTTAATTATTATATATTTTCAAATATGTTCCCTCTCTTAATATTGAGCTTCTGTTTATTTAAACATTCACTATAAACTTAAACTAAGTTAACTGTGTAACTTAGTTTAAATCTTACACATATCATCTAGGCTGCCCAAGCACATTTGGTCCCTTTTTGAGTCTTGGTCCTCCCAAGGTTTCTTTCTTATAACGTTTAGGGAGTTTTTCCTTGACACTGTCGCCCTAGGCTTGCTCAATTTGGGATTGGCCTTAGATAATAGAATATAACATGTTAAAGCTAGCTTGAGGCAATGCTCCATTGTGAAAAGAGCTATAGGAGTAAATCCGATTCTGTCCTTGGCCTTCTAAATTGCAGCAATTTATCGTCGTATAGATTTTTACTACGCGCTGAACTCGTTCTGAAGGAATATTGACCCATGTTATTGACCGCAAATTAGATGGAGGTCCTGGCATGCTCTGAACTGCCAAGATCTGGGGACTGTGAAGGCAAGAGAAGGCAGGCAGATTTGTCGTATTTCTGGAACCCTTGACTATACGATCCTAAACTGGTTCCGATGAAAGGGTCCTTCTGCCATAAAGTAAATCAGCTGCCATTAAGGAAAGAACTCGGTCATCCACATTTGCTTAGGTAAGTAATACTGTCCAAACGTCCGTCCACAGTTATCTGGCGACCCAAGGTGTGCCGACAAATAGGCTACATAGTCTACACCGCTGC